>VYZS01034908.1:0-18396 GCA_013400695.1 Neodrepanis coruscans
AAAAAATGCACAAGAGTCAACATGTACTTATTTCAACTGAAAAAATGTCTCCAGCTCAGTTCAGGATGAGTTACAATCTATTTATTGCAAGAGCAGTACTTTCAGGTAAAGTCAGAAGGCAAGACAGCATTAAAGCTATAGCTTGAAAACCTGTTTTCACAGTCTTCCTAAGAATCTGAAGACAATGGTCGCAGCATTTTTCTGATGATGATAAGCATTTCAAATAAAGGGTCCCCTCCAGAATCAGTGAGATTCTCTTGTCCAGATGTCCCACCTATGGGGAGGCCAGCATGCAAGTCTGTTGAAAAATATCAACTGAATTAACGTACATAAGTCCTTCATTTGCTTAACCTGGGCTAAAATCTGAAGCAGCTTTGCCAAGACACTCTGACTTTGCCAAGCTGGCAGTTGCTTTACTGCTTCTTCATAGTGACTATCAATACACTGTGAGAAAATAAACCACCATTATTTTAAACAGACTTCAAACTTCCAAGAAATACAAAGTTCTTCTAAAAAAAAAAAAGAGTCTGCCACTTTTCTCTCCTTGCTCCCCAGATTTCAAACGTCATCCTAGCCCTTAATGTAGCATAACACACGAAATATATTCATAGGGTTTTGGAATGAGAAGATGAGTTTTCATCAAGGCTTTCATCAGCTTTTGCTAATAATTACTAAAATCATGGGAATTAGCAGGTATAGAGGAAAAGGATAAAACATTCAGTGTTTTTAAACAGCTGACAGATATCGGTTCAATTATTAGGACCTGGAAGAAGATAAATAAAAAATAGCTGTTCGCTCCAGGCTACTCCCCCACCCTCAATAAAAGTGAAATAGACAAGGAAGGGGGAAAATTGAAAAGAAAAAAAAAAAGGTGGGAAGATAAAAAAATCATATAGGGTGAATACCTTTCTCCACAACTCTAACTCGGATTTCTCCTGGTTTGACAACAATGTCAGGTGGATTCTTGACATCACAAATGTACGTGCCGTTGTCCCGGAACTGCATGTTTGATATAGTGATAGAAGCATCTTTCTTGTTAAGATCTCCAGCCCAAGTGATCCTGTCTTTAAATGGTATGTCCTTTCCGGGGTATGACTTTCCATTAGAGTAATAGAAAAACTGTAGTCAAGGAAAAGAGGATATAAGAACAATTCAATTAGATATTACAGAACTACCATGATTCTCCCACTCTTACAGCATTCTCCCAGAATCAACTGTATTATACGTATTTGAGATTTATTTTTTTTCCCTCCTGCCTCACCTCTTCAGTCAGGCTTGTTGCCTCTCGATCACATAATCATGTCATGGTTTATACCTCAACCACATCGGCACAACAGACTGCAAATCCCAGTTTTCTCTTGGTTTTTATTTGTTTTGTGGTTGGATTGTCTGGGATTTGGGGTTTTTTTCCAGTTTTGGGAGGACACAGTTTTGCAGACAAAGGAGGCAGGGGAAAAAGGCTGGTAACCTGGGAATAATTAAAGGCTAGAACAGCTCTGGAACACAGCCATCTGCCTTTCAGGCACAGGAAGCCACCTGCATCCTAGTAGGAAAAGGATACCAAGTTTCCTACCTCATGTTTTGCTGTGTGTTACTTCCAACTAAAGCACAGTTAAAATAACATGCAATACCCTCCTTCCTTCCACCCTCCAAAAAATCCCATGAGCAATTTAGAGCATATCTGCCTGTTCTCTCTAAACCTTCAAGCAACAGTATATTAACTGCCCAGTTTTTAGGCGACAAGTTGCACACTGGCCCTGCATTCCCTAGATATGACCAAAGATTCTTGAAGAATGAAGCTATTTAGTACAGTGTAGAGAGAAACAGCATTATTTCCTAACTATAAATGACCAAAATTGGAATTTACAGGAGTAGAAGTCCATAGACTGCTACAGGATAACTGTTTTCAAACACATGAAATCCCCTGAGGGGAATCAAGGCTGTATTGCAGGAGCACATTCATTCTTAATTTGATATTCTGAAAGACAGCAAGACAAACTTGATCAAGAATCAACCTCTCCAGTTCAGTCTCCAGAGATTTGTTAAAGACATTTAAGACAATATTCCAGCTTCCTCTTTCTCCTGCCCTCTTTACAAAGCAGTGTCTCTACCACGGAATGGACTGGTTACAAGACAGTCCTCTTTCCATTCAAGTCATTTCCCACCTTTTTTTTTTTCCCTATCTCTGTTCTCAGACATGCTATTCCAACATCCTCCCTATCAGACCTGTATCCTGAATATCAGGCCTGATCATCTGGCAGCATAAATATTATCCAGCTCAGGTATGTGCACATGGCCATCTGTTGTGCTGCAGTCAATCTGACTTTCATTTGTTGTCTACAGGTTAGCATAAACCCAACAAAACATCTCATGTGGTAGGAAATCTGCTACCACACAATCATCTGTCAACATTTTGGAGGAAACTCTGCATCAGTCTGCAGCTTTTCCAGCTGTGGCACTGCATTACCACACCCCTGTGCCAGGGGAAGTCATTCAACTGGGAGCCTAGAAGGTAAGAAGAGGGAGATTCCTCAGCTCTCTAGGTGTCCTCACCTGGGGAGGAGAAATCACAAAGTAAAATATGTCCTGAAGTACAAGCTGAGTGACTCAAGCCACTCCTCACCACTGACTGATTTAACGTGAGACCTCTTTTGAAACCTAAAACTGATGGATTTCGACCGGTTTAAGCAGATTATGAAACTCTGCTCTGATCAGATGTTCCAGTCATGCACAGATGTCTCTATCACTGGATGTGTGTCAGGGGAAGGGGACAAGCAAGGGAACTCTCAGTCAAGTCATGCTCACCACATGGCCACACGATTGCAGTGTGATCTTAAAGAGGCACAGGACCATCCCTGTCAAGAGAAGCATGGACTTAGCTCAGACATAAGCTGATCGTGGGATTGATCTTTCAGATTAATGCCCACCAAGCTACGTAATGACATGTCTGGGGCTCATAAAAAAAAAAAAAATGTTGCCTTTATACTTCCCCCATGCCCCCAAAAGAAACAGGGAATTAACACCAGATCATGCTGAGTCACTTCTGCCCAAAGGCAACAAACTCTCAGTTGTGCTGTTAACTACATCCAGGTAGAACATCTAAACTGACTTCACTTCCAAAAAATGTTATGTCCTGAGGCTGCATTTCCACAACTGGACAGTGATGCAGAACCAGAATGGCAAAACAGGATATAACGGGAGTGGAAAATGTACAAACAGATGGTTTATTTTCACTCAGCCTGTTCAACATGGGCAGGAAATATGCCCTACTCTCTTAAGCTTTGCCCAAATACTGTTTTGGCTGCCCAGGGAGAAGAGCACCCTTTTCAAAACTAAGTATTTCACTGACAATTCAGAAGCCTGTTCTTCAGAGCTCTATACATTGAACAAGATGCTCATACATCCATTTCTATCATCTCTGCTCTGAGAATTGAAGGGCTACTAAAGTTTAAATGACCTCATGTCTGCAGCAGGGGGAAAGAGGCAGGCTGAGCACCCTGCTGTCCCCATGTCTTCCCTGCTGCCCCAGAGTTCCTTGTTTGACTTCCTCTGAATTCTCACTCAGGACAACAAAGAAGAAGGTAGCAGAAGTGTCAGAGCACTCAGATGTGCCCAACTTATGCAACAACCTACCAAAGCCATTTCTTTGAAGGTTCACACCCAAAGGATCTGTGTGCCCCGCTTGGGCACAACACACAGGAAATGAGTGATTGTCAAATATTATTCACCTAAGTTTCTTGCTAGATTGATTTTTTAATTGTCAAATAACTATAGTATGAGGATGTAACTGCTTACTGACTGGAGCCATTCAATTCTCTTCTGAAACCAGGGGGACTGGTCTTGCTTTAAACCTGTTCAAATAGAGGCTATGCAGTACCTGAGCAAAACAAGCAACATGCACAGCACAGTGTAACACTGTAATTACAGTGGTAATTCAAATTCTCTGACTGTTACTTCAAGTGCACACTCATTTTAAGTGCAAGTGGATAAAGAACTTAGAAGACTCCTAGATGCTCATCTACTCATAAATACTGCTACCACACCAACACTCCTCTCCTCAAACTAACAAAGGAACTACTATATTTTATGGTCACTGTACACTCCAGTCTTTGCAGCAATCTAGCATATGCCAATACTTTCATACAACACAAAAAAAAACTCCCTAAAACCACACGATGGAGACAAGACACATGGAAGGAGGCTCCAATCCATATTTACTTGCTCCTCAGAGCCAGCCAGCAGACCACTGCACCCTCACGAGCCTCCTTTCCCCTCCCAGGTTTGTCCCCCTACAGCCATTCCTTACTGAGATACGGGTTGCGGCTCCCTCTGGTTGAAAGCTCCAAGAAACAGAAGCTGCGCTGCTGATCACTTCCACAGACGTGAACGTGCATGGGAGCTTCGCGTCTGTCCCGTTCTCCACAAACATCTCCTCCGGGGTGTTGACCTCTACTGCTGACACTTTGACTGCATGGGAAAGGTAAAGAGAAGAAAGAAGGAGGACAAGCGACATCAGTGCTGCTTTGAGAATCAGGAAGTTCATATCACATTGCCTATAAGGGGAAAAGAGGAGAGGCATCAATAACTCCTGCACCAGGCATGTGCACAGACATTGCATTATACCCGCAACACAAACAAGGACGGAGTTGGCCACTTCACTTCTCTTTCCTTGTATTATCTGTCTCAGGATGTTTTCCATCCACAGATGTTTCCTCTACAACAGTTTGTGGAAGTCAATTCTAAGGTGCAAAGGGCGAGTTTAAAACTCTTTCCTACCAGTTGCCACTAGACATTGTAATAAATAAGCCCCATCACAGGAACTAACAACTTGGACCCAGCTATTACTCAGTTTCCTCTCTGGCTCATATCTTGTTTCCCCATCTCCAGTTTTTCCTAGCCGTAGGTAGAACAAAAGCTCACCACCAGAAAGCTGAGGAGTAACAAACTTCTCTTGGTCCCAGCTATGCCATCTCCTCCTGCCCTCTGGCTTCAAGGTCTTCAGGTGCAAGACCTCAGAAACAATCCCTCAGTTACAGTTCAGAAGCATGAGAGTAGTTTAACTTTCTTCTACCTTTAGTAGCTAGTAGTTCTAACTACTAGTTAGTAGTTCTAACTTTTTTCTACCTTATGCATAGCCGAACAGCAAGCAGACCACAACCACCCCCCAAATCTGAAGTAATGAAGGTTAATATTGTGCTTGTACTGGTAGTTTTCCTACCAAGTAAGTGAAATCCATCGTGATTTGGAAAACCTGCCAAAGATATTCTTTATCTGGCACCTTCTAAACTGCAAAGACACTATCCCTATCCAGATTTAAGCAAAGATCTGTACATACATTCAAGTTTACATTAAAAAGCAAAGCATGATCTTGTGCCATCACAAAAGAATGTCTTTCAACGTTCACATCATGTCCACGTGGAAACGAGAATCTCAAAGTCACTGTGGGTGGGTGCACATGTGACATGTGTCCCCAGGACCTCAAATTTAAGTTTTAATTTTTATTAAACCGTGATTTTCAGCATAGCAACAGTAATAGCAACTTACTTCTGTTCATATGATCCTACGAGTCTGGGCTACAGTATCTTAAATTCAGGGGGTTTCCTCTCTTATTAGAAGAGGAGAGCAAACCTTCCCACTTCTTCAGTATCTTAGCTGATTTATTTCTCATCTTTGAATAAACCAGCTCTTGAAGTAAACAAACCACATAGAAAGATGCCAAACTTCAAAGAAAGTTGAAGACAGTTTAAAAAAAACCAAAAACCACAAAACCCTGCCTACATTAATCCTTAAACCATGGGGTTTGTGTCTTCAGTCAGTGAGAGCAGCCAGCTCAGCAGCCTTCCGAAGTTATACAGCAAGTTTCTTCCAAGTGATATGATCACCCCAAAGTGTAGACTTGCCTTAAGCCAGGTTATTTTACAGACAATTTTACAAGCCACCTTTTATGCATGTGTCTTTAAACCTTGTTCCTCAAGACAACCAAGCTCTCATGAGGTGTGCTGTGCCACTCCCAGCCTTCCTGCCTCACTCTGAGACTGCCAAATCCACTGTGCCACTCCAGCACAGGGCCACAAACACCAGCCAGCCCTGCGGCCCAGTCAGTGACACGGCTCAGACAAGGGGAGGGACGGAAGCAGCCTGGCCAGCTGGGAACATCCAACAACCACTGTGTGCAGGGCTCTGCAGGCTCTCCCATCCCACCCAGCCAGCACCGCAAGCCAGAGCACATGCCCAGGGGACATGGAATGAGCTTGCAAGCAGGGGTGGGAGAATTAAGCACTCCACACTAATTACAGTAACCAAACCCAGAAGAAACCACCATTCATTCACTTATTTTGCCGTTCAGAGTTCACTGCTCACTTCCAAAATTCACTAACTCCTCGGTCCCAGCAGGTTATCTCTGATCCATGTCATCACTGCTCTCATTTCCAACGAGTGAAAGAGGAACAGCACCCTAAGGGGTGTGGGGAGCAGGAGTGGTGAATTTTCACCAAGGCGTTGTATCACAGCTTCCTTTCTCTTGTGCATACTCTGACTATGGGCCAAAAAATATTCTTTTGTAAAACAACTGCCAAATATTTATTTGGAACATACAAAGGCTTCTAGCAATCAAATTAAATTAAGTCAGAGCTGCTGTGCTTTATGTATGTTCTCCAGCTAATGGAGCAGGAAAAAAAATAAAATAAAATAAAATCCATTGTTTTGAGTCCAAGCCATAGAACAAGCCTCTCTTTCAAGCATAAAACAAGCAAGATGCCTTCAGCATTTGTGTAGGAAGAAAAGAGTCTGCAAAGACATTGTCCATGGTACAGAGAACTCCTTGCCACACACAGGCAGTGGGTAGTACAGATCTGCTTAATCTAAAGAAGTCACTGTTCTAACTCATTGGAACTGTAGTGAAGCAAAAAAAAAAAAAAAAAAAAAAAAAGTCTTCTTCCTACAGTCAGGGAGCAGAAACTACATAATCCTTTACAGTTATTTTCAGCAAGTTTAATTTGTTTATGTCCTACTGTTGTCTCAACTGCCTGTTTCTCTTTGCACATTTTCTCCTCCCTGCCTCTTTCACTGCTTCAACATTTTTCCTGCTTCTGTTGTCTTAAAGCATGAGACATGAGCTCCTTAAATCCTAACGTGACTGTTTGGAAGGGGTAGAGAGGCTACATTTGTCAGTTGTTCACCCTCAGCCGTCTACCCCCACACTGTCACTGATACGGTGGCTGTTCCCACTACTTTGAACTCTTTGGCCTCCTCTGCCATAATAAAATCCACATGGACTGTCCCCAGCTCTAGCTCTCTTCCTCCTCTCTCCACATTTGCCAGGATTTGCCATCCTTCTTCCAACTCTTCCATGCATTTAAATGCTTCAGTTAGAGAAAGTGGAATTTTGAGTCATATTTCAGTCACACTTACCCACTGCTTTATTCCTCAAGCTTACTCAGCCTTAGTTCCTCTCAAGAGGAAACAATCACCACAGCAGACAAAGAGAAGAGTGCTTTGGGAAGGGAAGGTCTGCAAGGTACACAGGGCAAAGATAAACATTTGTTCTTCTCCCACACATCCTCCTTGATCTCATCACCCAGTCCAACTGTCCACAGCCCCAGTATTTCCCTCTGAACATCTCATCTAGCCTTCATCTGCTTTAATTCTTCTTTGCTGCAGAAAGATACTTCTATTTTTCTCACCTACCTTCAAACTAATTGGAAAAAAAACCACCTGTGCCTCTTCAGTCATTTCTTTTGCATCTCTACCGTTGTTGGAACAGTTTTATTGCAACTATCAGTTCAATTTTCAGCCCCCAAGCTCCAATGAAAACTCTGCATCCATTTCTTCCTTTCCAAACAATCGTCCTTCTCTTGAAATAGGACAAGACACTTGTCATCTTACTACACTTATTAATCTTTTCTTATTTTTCCCATCATGGATCTTCATTCTTCACCAATGCTCTCTCTATTCTCAGGTCTCTCTTTCCTCGGAATCTTGTCTCAGGGATGTCGTCTGCAAAACAAGTTCAAGCTCCCATCACTGCACTGACTACTCAGATCTGCATCTCTGCCCAGGATTTGTCTCCTTATGTTCAAAGAACAGTCTCAGTCTGACATCTTTGTCAGTGCTGAGTTGTCAGCTCACAGTAAATTGGACTAAACCAGAGCTCATTTCTTTCCCCAGAGCCCTCCACAACTGCTTTTATCACCATGGACCTGCCACATGTCTCTCCAAAAAAAAACCTGCACAGCTCCTCTGACTTTGAACTCTTCTCAGGTCAAGGTGGAGTCTTTAAGAGTTTCCAGCCACCTGTTCAGCTGACACTGGTCTCAAAACTCCTGTCTGTACCTTGGCCTTCATTACTGGGATGTCCTTTTTGTCCTGGACAGATGGCCAGTAGCAAATCAGTAAGTATTGTAGATCCTGGTAACAAAACTGCTCCAAGGGTGACATTAAGAAGAGGGAGACATCACATATGCAAAACCACTGCTCCCTCCCATGAAGTGACCATTGATGGCATAGTACTCAACATACACCTGCCCTTTATACAGCATCACAACCTAATCAGCAACCTCACTGACTTGATACTGCTTTTAACTTACTTGCTGCAAATGAACAAAACCATCCTAGCTCTGAAGGTGTAGCTCTCTTCAAGAAGTTTGAGCAGACATGAAGGTGCCAAGCTTTGATTTCTTCATACTACCAGGGGCATGTCTGCCAGGTGACACAAAACTAGTGCCAAAGCTACCTGCTTCCAGGTAATGCAGACCCTCAGGCCCTGAGCTGCCGCTGCTACTCTGCTCTGAAACCACCTCTGTGGAAGAAGCCTGCACAGTCACCAAGCAGCAGCGTACAGGAAGACAAGGTCCCTCAGAACTGACAGCAGACAAGCACCCATAACCACAACCACT
Source organism: Neodrepanis coruscans (assembly GCA_013400695.1). Taxonomy (NCBI): domain Eukaryota; kingdom Metazoa; phylum Chordata; class Aves; order Passeriformes; family Philepittidae; genus Neodrepanis; species Neodrepanis coruscans. Next base: position 8,895 of record VYZS01034908.1, read on the forward strand.
TTGCACCTGGCTAGTTAACCACAATTTTGGTTACCCATTTAGCTCTCGGTGAGATTCGGAGCAGTCAAGCTCACTGTTCCCACCACAGTAACATGGAAGACTGCAGCACTGTACTGTACTACTGCTAAGTAGGTTTCACTGGTATCTTTGAAATGGGGTACATTTTCACCCAAAAACTCTGAGATGTCCAGCTGCTGTCTCCAGCACACTGATGGGAGCCCTCCTCACAGGTGTCTTCTCCAGGACATCTCTGTGCTGGCACCTCAACCTGCACAGCAGGCATAGCCTTGCAGGTCCAAACCTGGATTCTTCCCCTTGTCCAGCATGACCTACTGCTCACATCCAAACTACAGCCTTGGTTAAACCCAAAGGCATACGCACACTGTGGTCCATTCCCTAGAAAGGACCAGGAGTCCATGAGTCGGCAGAACAAGGTCACACAGGGTTAGAGAGCTTCAGCCAGGCATGGCACAGCACAGCACCCTAAATGATACCAAGCATCCCAGCAGTCACCCCTGTTTCAGCATGAAGAGACTCATGTCCTCAACCACATTAAAGCACTGATCTTATCCAAGACTTTTCAAATCCACATGGTAGCACCTCTTCCTAAGCTATCCCTCACACTTGGGAGGGTCTGCTCAAAAGCTGCAAAATTCTTTCACTTCCTCTGAGCCCTTTCAAGTGGTTCCAAAACACTTGGTAACTGCATCTGTATAAATCCAACAGTGCCTAAGTTGCCAATGCTCAGAGGTCAATGCCTTCCAGAGCTGAAGTAATTTCTTCCTACTTTCACGTGTATCTCCCCATTGCTTACCCTTGTCTCACACGGATCAACAAAAAATGTTTGGGGCAAGAGTTGTTTTTAGTCTACGTTTTTGTATGCAGGACTATGGCTCCCACTCTGTGGGGCAAAGGGTTTGGTAGCATATCACAAGAAAATCCTTCCATGCACTGAAGTTTTACACAAATCAACGCACAGCTAATTAAAATTCCTTTGCAGACCACAGTCTCCACCAAGACCTTGGATCCAAAGAAAAAGTTCTGTTAATTAAGGCTATGAAAACACCAAAATAAACTCAATTCCCCTGGATTCAACTCAACTTGATCACTAGGAGTCGTAACAAATCAAGAATGCAAACAGCCAACACTGTAATCAAAGGCATCTTATTTCCAGCAGCGCAAACACGACCCACACAGAAACTTTTATCAGATCACTAAATACTGGATGCTTATGGCTGCTACAGTTTCCATCCTACAGAGAGAACAGTGTTACACTTCCCTCCTCCTGAAATGGCTCATCATCAGTTTGTTAATTAATACAAGCAACTTGCTTCGTTTATCTTAAACACACCAGGTAATACAGTCACGTATACAATTTATAAATTAAGTCTCTTACAGAAGAAAGATCAGAAAATAATGAAAATGTCTGATGAAATAAAGCTGAAAATATTCAGACAGGCTGTTACAGGTAACAAGGTGATGACAGAGTCACAGATCAGAAAAATGGGAAGGAATGCATTAATACAACAGTCTGAGCAGTACATTTTCAAAGGCCTTGACAAAATAACAGTGACCATATCAATACACTAAATTTTCTATCAGCCCAGAAGCTTCATCAGAAAGGAGGATGTGGGATTTTCTAATGGCTGAGGGTCATAAGTCACAAAAACAATATACAGTTGTGAAACAGTGCCTTGATTAAGAAATAATACTTGTACTTAATGTCAAGTGTCTTGTGAAACATCTGCTGTTGACAGAACTCTCAACTGCACTTGCATGACATTTAGTTCTTTCTCCCACAAAGCAGTTTCCCCATACAATCCCCACGAAACAGCAGCAAGACTCCACAAAACATCTCAGAAAACCAGCAGGAAGCTACAGCCCCCTCCTGCAATCACAGGCACTTGTGTCCCCATGGGCCATCATTCCTCCACTGTGGATAAAACACCTGGTGTAGGAATCCCAGCTTTCATGTCTCAAAAGACAGGAGTAGACACGCCAAAATTGTTCCATTGAAACTCCACAAGATCTGTTAAAGCATCCAGGTGCTGGATAGAATTTCCACACAAAGAATTCATCAACACCATTTAGCCTTCATATAGACACGAAATCCATGCCAGCAATTCCACCCAGGAGCAAAGCAAAGAAAAGCACAAAGTACAAAGAAAATTGTACTTTGTAAGGACAACACCCAAGTATTAAGGAGCCACACACGTATGACCATCTCCACACCAGAAATCCATCACGGTGTTTTCTGTTCTAAAGCCTTTTTTAGTGTATAGATATGAAAATGCATATACACATGTATGTTCTTGCATGTTATTGTGGGGGGCTGACCTTGGCTGGCTGCCAAATGCCCTTTCAGCCACCTTCTCACTATCCCTTCTTAGAAAAGGACCAGGGAAGGAAATAAGATGGAAACACTCATGGCTCAAGATAAGGACAGAGAGATCACCTACCAATTACTGTCCTAGGCCAGGCTTGACTTTGGAAAAATTAATTTAATTTACTGCCAATTAAAATTGAGTTGGATGGTATGAAACAAAAACTAAAATAATCTTCCCTTCCTTTTTTTTTTTCTCCTAGTTTGACTTCATTCCTTCATTTCCAACTCCTCAACATCCTTCCCAATCTCAGGCAGGCAGAGGTAGCTGCAAGGTTGTGGTCAGTTCATAAAAGCTCCTCGCTCCTCACACCCTTCCCTGCTCCACCACAGGTTCTTCCCATGAGCTTGAACATGCTTCTAACACTTTTTCTCCCTGTGCTCCTCACTGCCCAGATGGTGCTATGTCCTTTCTTAAACATTAAACATTATTGCAGAAGTGCCACCAGTTTGGCTGCAGGGCCCAGCTGTGCCCTGGGGGGGAACCAGGCACCTGAATGTGTCAGTGAGAGGCAGGCCCAGCCCCTCCTCATGGAGGCTGTCCCTGAGCCCCCCTGCTCACCAGGACCTTGGTGTCTACACTCCACACATTAACACAGGACAAAAAGCAGCATCAGCCAGAGAAATGATGACTAGACAAAGCCCAAACAGCCAACCTTGACATCTAAGTTTCAAAGCAACCAAAACTAAATTCCACTGCCTCAAAGGAAGAGTTTAGTTTCACTCTCAAATGCCAATTCACTGGAACAGCTTTTTGCTGCTTTTTTGCTGAGACAACTCAGGCTTCTGAAGGAAAAGAGCTTCCTGTCTGCAGTAACACAGGCGGCCCTGCAGCACCTTGTAGCTCAAGGAACCAGCAAAGAAAAGCTGCTGACACCCATCCCAGAAACACCTACCACCTCCTGGTGCCCTGCTGCTGGGAATTCTCAACCCCCAGGCACAGATAAGCTCAGAAGAGCATCTGCTAACACAACATTGACTCTCTCTTGGCTGCTTTGCACATTCAGCTAAGCTCTGCCTGACTCAACGATGGGGGGAAAAAATAGCATTTGTCACTCCCAGTGAAAGGAAAACAGTTTCATTGAGAAGCCTTGAGCAAGCTGTGGCACAGCTGCCGAAGCAGCCAGCACCATCCACGTGTCTGAGCCCTGCATAACTCCATGCACCAACCCAAAGTCAGGCCTTCAGAATCACCAAACGTGGGTACCACTTTCTGCTCCCACCCCACAGAGTCAGTTTTTCAGGTGGTCTCCTCCACATGAGGCAGAGCTGCTCACTGTTCTGCCAAGGGGCAGCAGAAGAACCCGTGGTGAGATTTACTTTCAAAGCTTCTGCTTTAACCAGAAACAAAGAGCAAGCAAGAGAAACAGCAAAGAATGCCTGAGCTCCCTTGCCAGACAAGACATGGATTTCCTGCTTGATCCCAAGGATTTAATTTCACTGCTGCATCACTCTCTCTCTCTCATCTCATAAAACTGAGATGCTTGTAAAGGTGCCAAGATCCATGAGCAGGCAGCATTAGAGCTGCACAGCTCCTGCTCCAACTACAGGACCCATCATATGTCAGGCTTGGGCAGAGGTTCATTTAATCTCAAGGCAAGTAACTTCTAGCCTTCTTCTAGTAACTTTTCTCTGGGGATCACAAAGCAACACTTCCCTGCCTTTGCTGGAGCCTGGGACACCAGTCAGTACCTCAGGTCCTTCCCAAAGCACACATCCTATTTTATCATACAACAGCCCTTCAGTGGTTTTCCATCCTCGACCAAGTCAGTTTACAAGTGTTCACATTCACGTAAGCAGCTCTTGTTGACAAATCCAAATCAAAAGCATGGAAAACCCAAAGGGGTAAGCCAAGTAAAGCCTTTCAAAGTGCAAAGTGTAACTGGTTGTACCTTGCAGTACTGACAGAGCCACCAACAAACACAGCCCACCACTTCCTGGGCACAAGGAGAGATCCCAGAAAACGGAAATTAAGATTATGGAAGGGCTATGCAGACAAGAAGATAAAGAGTACATCTTAGAGGATTCTCCTCAAAACACACCAGGTTTTTCTCACAAATAGGATATCATGAAGATTACTTGACTAAATAACTGCAAGAAGCTGGGTAGACATGCTCAACACATGGCAGAGAGAGTGAAAAAAGCATCCCACCATCACAAACATTTCCTAAAATTACTACAGCAATCCACTGAAACTGTCACAACAACTACTGAAAAATGAGTGTTAAGGATCAGAAGTTGTAGACAGAAGAACACAACCACACCAAAACAAAACCCAGGGAGTGCACAGCAGAGATGGACATGTCACTGGCTGGAACAAAAGCTTCCTTCTAGGCTTTTATTTTTTCTTGTTGTTATCAATACTATTTCAAGTGAAACTGTGTTAAAAATACCAATCATGTTGACAACTGTTGACATGCAGCATCTTTTTGATAAAATCTATCATTAGCAGTGTGAAAACTACCAATTTCCCAAACAAACTAGGCAGTAGAATTTAGTATGTGGATATACAAATATCAGGAGAAGACACAGTGCAAAAGGCCATACAACAAACAGACATAAGAATCTGCCCTTTTTTTCCCCTGTAACCAACTCAGTGACAACACACCTTTACAAACAAAGAAACACTTGCAGAAGATGCATTTTGAACCACCCAAGGTATTGGTAGCCTTTCCTTACCACTCCCTCCCACCTTTCACCATTCCTGAACCAGAATTGTGTCTGTCTCTTGCCAAACACTGGTATTTCCACCAGCCTGAAAGGTGAGCACAGGGGGGTTTCACTGTATACAGTGAGTTGATTAAAACCTGTTAAACAAAATCCTGTCACTTAACAGAGCAAGGAGCCAGAGAGAGGTGAAATTAGGTCACCCAGGTGATGACCCTGCTCCGCTAACAGGGTACTCAGTTACACAGCCAATCTGCTCAGGTGTGACCAGACTTCCTTCAGCACTTTAAGCAAATCCAAAGCCCCTAGAGGACCAGATTCCTTACTGATCCATGGACTGCTGAACGCCTGCAGCCAGCTCTGGCACCTTGCTTACAGCAGTCTTGCATTTACTTGCTAAATTCATTGCTGAGGAAGCTTGTAACCAGCTCTAACCTGAAGCAGCACAACCACAAAACCAAAAGGAAAAGCCCATGCTTTATATTTCAAAGCATTGTTTCATAAGAATTTGTTAGTGGTGATGCCAATTTAAACAGCTCACATACACAATTCTACGAGATGAACCTGATCAGGGACTAATTCATGTTCAAAACAGCCCTTTTTCCATGGTGTTCCTTTAAACCAGCCCAACACCTACCCCAGCCCAGTACACAACAACAATTGAGCAGGGTTAGGAAGCTGGTCCTTCCAGCTAAATGCTCCTCTTTTTAGGAGAACTCATGGCCTCCCTTTTAGCACTGTCTACATCACTCCCCCAGTTCACCCTTGGTCATTTCCAGAGCCATCCCTCGGATGTCTGTGAAGTGTCAGGCAGCGGGACATGAAGCAGGTCCACACAGCCACCATCTCAACATCTTCCACCCCCAAAGCATCAAGCAAGGTCCTGTAAGGCCTCCATCTGAAAACTTCAAGACAGCAATGAGGCAGGTTCTAAAAATCCTGCTGCACATAGAGCTTTATAGAATTCATCACCAAGAGGGAACCTTGTTCCCCATCTTTCACTTACACACCTGACAGGAACAAGTTCCTGAGTAGCAGAGGGCTGGCAGCCAACTGAAAGCACCTCCAGCCCTGGCCATTTCACCTGCTTGGAGTCACCTGCTCTGATTTGCCTCCCTCTCATGAACTGAAAGTGCCACCAGCCACCACTGGCAACTTCTACACTGCCCAGAGTTTAACCTTCCCTTGGGGATCAGAATCTCAACCTGATTTTAAACACTGGAGGGAGGGTGCCACCAAAGTTCCAGGGCAAGTTCCCTTAATGCCCCTGAACACCATGTGTGTAAAGCATCAGTGAATGTGCCACAAGGCATCTTCTTCTGCAGGGTTGTAGGAAAGAGAGTTCACCAGAAAAACCAGCCTTCATGTTTGCCTCACATAAATTAAGCCAAGACCCAGCAGCAGCATCAACTGGAAAGCACCACCTCCAAAGCCAAATAAAAATGCAGGAGCTGAAAGGCCCTGCAGCAAAAGGGAACCCCATAGAAGGACTGTGGGCTAACCCCAGCTGGAGGCTCAGCCCCACACAGCTGGTGGCTCCCTCCCCACGGTTTGACTGGGGCAGAGAAGTGGAAGAGTAAAAGCGAGAAAGCTCCTGAGCTGAGATAAAAGACAGTTTAACAGGGAAAGCACAAGGCACCATCCACTGCTTCCCATGGGGACGCAGGTGTTCAGCCATCTCCAGGAAAGCTGTCAGGTGCAACAGAGACTTGTGAAGAGGAATGATGTAGCTCCATATAGATCCCCTTCCTTCTTCTTTCCCCAGCTTTTATTGCTGAGCATGATGTTCCATGGTCAGACCTGTGTCCCTCCCAAATGCTCCTGCACCCCCTGATCACTCCCTCTGGGGAAGGCTGACAAACAGAAAAGGCCCTGGGGCTGTGTAAGCCGATGTACAACAAGTAACCAATGTAAAACACTGTTACCAAGGCTCTTTTCATCACAGATCCAAAATGTAGCACCATAAAAGCTACTATGAAGAAAATTAACCCTATCCCAGGTAAAAAGGTACCAACACATTTAATTGATATAAACATCTTCCATTAAAAAAAAAAAGCTTATTCAGTTCAAGTAACAGAATGGCCCTGCCACTTTAAATATAAAGGAAATGGGGGAAAAATAATCAGTGGAACTATTGTGAATTCACCTGAATGAAGGGTGATTTTTCCAGTGGCCCAGATTGCAAAAAATAGTAATTTCAACCCCTCTTTAAGATGCATTTGCATTTTCTTTGTGCTATGGGTACAGCTCACTGCTAAGGCTTAGTCTGAGTAAACACTTGCTCTTCTAAATGACTGCTGACGAGATAACAGTAAATCACTGCAGTTAAGAGTTCCCCAAGCTCCTCACCAGCAGCCAAGCCTTTTCAGAACTCCTTGTCCTCTCCTGCCACAGCTTCCTCTTTCACAAGATGTTTCACATCTTCCCCACTGTGCTAATCACTGTTTGTGGGGTTCCACTAACCCAGGCCAGCAAAGTAACCCAGATAAACAAACCACACACACACACAAAGAAGCACACATGCCACAAGGATGTAAACGTTTTCATACCCAGACCTTCCAGCTTTCCGATGTATCCCAAGGATATCCTGAGTTAGTATTCAATAGTTAAAAAAAAAAAAACTAATCTTTTTTGCATTCAAGACTGTTTGTTAATTTACCAGTTAATTACATGTAGGTGGCAGGAAGAGCCATGTATGCCACACATGATCAAAACACATCATATCACACTTGGAGAATTCCCGCTATGGGTGCCAGTAATCAACTTCAGATAGATGACCTCAGCACGACCTCCCTACATGGCACTTCTGTAGACAAATAGCAATTCTTGAGGAACTGTTCAGATTCAAATCTTTCAGGACAAACAGGAGGTTTTCCCACCTGCAGCATCAGTGGGCTCAGCTTAACAGAACTAACAGCTTGTGATGGGGTGAATTCAGGAATTCCGAGTGAACCTGGCATAAACCCGAGGTGAGCACTGCAACCCTGACTTACACTGTTATTTTCAGAGAACATTTCAAGCAGCAACTGAAATGGGCAGAGGAGCTCAAGGCAGTAACAGGCAGTTGAGCTATTACACATCTCAGTATTGGCCCATGTGCACTTGCATGACCGTGTATAAAAGGGGAACAAGGAGAAAATAAATTTAAAAAAAAATCAGGTTCTGTTAGTAGCAAAAAGAATAGCAGAAATATCATTATGATTCTTTCCAGTAATGTCTAGACATTCTTCGAGACTTTCAGAAGCAGTGAGGCACCACCCCCCTGTCAAACACAAGCAGGATACCACTTTTAAGTGACACTCACATGGCTCACAAACGCAGGATTGCAAAATAATGCCTTGTCTTGATACTCTCGACTGATTGTTCCAGGCTCACTCATGCACAGAGGAGATCACACCTGGTGGGGATAACTGCTTATGCCAAAAATGCCCCCNTTCCAAAGAACCCACTTTTACTGCAAGCTGTGTATACATCACATATACCTACTTAAATCTAAGTATCAGGGCTATCTCTGAAGGTACACAGCAAGCCTTAGCAAACCCTGCTTATGTTTATTCCAAAATGCAGTAATCTTCAACAAATCCAAGCAATGCTGTTGGAAAATATATATTTGGGAATTGGAATAATAACAGGAATTAGACATTAGTAGGAAGTCCTTTGGTGTGGTGAGGGTGGTGACGCACTGGAACAGGCTGCCCAGGGAAGCTGTGACTGTGCCATCCGTGGAATAGCTTAAGGCCAGGTGGGATGGGGCTCTGAGCAACCTGGGATAGTGGGAGGTGTCCCTGCCCATGGCAGGAGAGCAGGAACTAGATGACCTCTAAGGTCCCTTCCAACCCAAACCATCCCATGATTCTATGAAACAAGTTTTAAGTTTCTTCCCACTCGGATAGTTTTACACAGTTTTCCAGCCATATGAACTGAGGAGGCATCAGGCTTCTCTAATGATTCCTACCGAAATACCCCACGAAGTTTTTACCCTCTTAACAAGTACTGCCAACCAAAAATGTCCATCACATTCTTATCCACGGACAGATATTCCATCAGTGTCCACACCCAGCACCTACACAACCTGTGCCAGCCCGAGAAACTTGTGTAACTTCCCACGTGTGCCACTCTCTGCCCCCCAAGACCCTTTGTCACCCCCACTGCTCCACAGCCTCGTACGCCATCACTGGACACATTCCAGAACCGTCTGGAGCACCCCCTGTGCCATGTGCTCTGGGATGACCCACCGCGGTCCCTTCCAGCGCGACCCACCCGCGATCCCGCACTGACTCTCCTTCCACGGGAGCCACGAGCGCCCCATTCCCGGCACAATCCCCGCTCCGCCCAAACGCTCCACCAGCCGCTGACCCGACCCACGCTCCTTTCCCGAGCCCTCCGCCACGGCCCCGCTCCCCCCGCGCCTCTCCCCAACAAAGGCGGCTCACACCCCGCGCCTCGTACCCG
>VYZS01034912.1:5495-20493 GCA_013400695.1 Neodrepanis coruscans
ACTTTCTATTCTATTTCAATTTGCTCATAAAAATGCAAACCTCTTTAGTTATTATTATTACCCTACTTTTTTCCTTCAAGTGTACCTACTCATAAATTTTCTTTTACCTGCTGAATAACAGGTGCTTGTACTCCCCCAGGCTGCATCTGTGGTATGACCTGTTGCTGTAGAACAACTGGCTGCTGTGGTTGAATGATATACTGAGCTCCATTTGCAGTTCTAACTACCTGGAGGATCTGACCTGTAGTAAAACAAATGCCAAATTAATCAAATGTACAAGTTCACTTTTTAAATTATTTTTGTGTAGAAGCTTGTTTTCTGGAAGTATACCAATGACAAAAGACAAAAACATTAAAATATTTCACTTTCATCAGTGAAAATATACTATACTATAGTAACTGTGCTAGAAACAAAGAAAAGGGTTTTTACCATCTAAATATGATCATGAGGTATGCAATCCATAAATTAATTTACTTTTGCAAGCCACAGTCTAATCCTTTAACACAGCATTTTAAATAGAAGTTCCCACTGTAAACATACCTCATGTTTCAAAATAGATTTTACAGCAAGAGAGACAAATAAAACTAAAACAGGAATACAGGTATTCACAATGCAAAAAATCTATCCACTGCTACCACCATGGTATTTCCACAATCTTGTCAGATGATGCCCTTTCGTCCGACTTTTTTCTTTCCGATTACCACATTCAAGAAATTACCATGTGTAACTGTCTTTGCAGTATCATTGTGCAATTGTTTTCTGAAAAAAATCTATCCTTACACTTGTCCACCTCTCCTTTCTTTCTCCTTTTCATAGTATTTGCACTTGATTTCCTTTCATTACCCTTTAGGCTTTATTACCCTTCAACACTTCACAAAATATATCCAAGGCACAAACACCTTTGGAATTAACCTGCAATTCTGAAAATGAAGAGCTAAGATACATTCCAAGATTAGTTTTTGATATTTCTAATCAGAAAGGTGGAATAAGAAAAAAGAGGAAATTAAATTACATAATCCTGAACTTTATACATTTTCCTGAGAGACAGATTTTCTGTTCTTCCTCCACAACAAAATGCCCTATTAATTGAAATACCTAAGCATATCTGAAAGAAGGGACTACCTTAGCCACTTGTTTAAGAAAACCCTACAAATATTCAGACCTGGAGAAAAAGAATTATGAACATAAAAGTAACAAATGCAAGCTGCAGATTCTTCCATGCTGTAACAAACAGATGTGCTTCCTATTAAAATTTGGAAGATATTAATTTTTAGAACAGCTACACATTTAAATTTTATCTCAGCTATATACCATTAAACAAACATTCAAGTGTTTAAAGCAAGAAGGTTAAGTTTCAGGTGATTCTGAGCAGACTAAATGAATTACTCTAGCAAAAGTCAGATCTAGAAAATGAGCTTTCTTTGCCCTTTCTTTACTTTCCATGCAGAATAGATCTATAACCAGGCTTATAAAACCAGCAAAATACAAAAGTACACAAAACATCAGATATGCTGCTCAAAATAACATTTAATTATACTTTAAAAGTATGACATAACAGTATTTAGTAATTATAAATATGAAATAAAATTAACATTACTAGCAAAGCTAGAAATTCTACTTTGTGTGCTTAGCAGGTATGAGAAGCCTTAAGACATTCCTCATCTGAAATCACAGATTAAGTGTCCCTGTGTTTATAACCAGCTTAGTACCTGAGTTCAGATCATGCATTACAAACCTCAGAAATACACAAAGGTGAGAGACAGCAACACCGGTCCCTGTGCTTCTCTAAGAAGTGGGGAAAACTTGCACAGAATCTAACTCACACCACTGTTACAGCAGAACCACAAGGTTCATAAGAAGTTCAGTAAGCAAAAGAGTGCATGAGTCGAGTAAGAGAGACTGTACACCTTGTAAGGGTGGATACCCCCATTCTGCTTTTTAACAGTAAATAACAAAGTAAACCCCAGAATTTCTCCATCCCAAGCAGCCTCAAAACTTGTTTTTCCTCAATGTTTACCTGAATTTGTAAGTATCTGCTGAACTGGAGTAACACCAGCAGGGAGAGCCAACGTAGCCGCAGTAGCTGCAGCACTCTGCAACACAAGGAAAACTTTTTAACTACGAACATTATTGACAGTGTTCCATCTCATAATATACTGCCTCTACCTTTTTATTGCTGTCTACAATGTTTGCACATGAATTTCTGACATACATTATACTACTTACAAAAATTCTTTTCCTTTACTACTTAATAGAAAGAAGGCTGAAACAAAATCCCTAAATACCATATCCTAACCCAACTCCATGGGTTTTCTTGTGTTATCTGCAAGCTCAGCAGACTTTTTTCTCCTCTCCCTTCTCTGCCAATCTACTAATACAGTACAACACTGCATTACTCATGTGGCAATTTTAGTTACACTTCTTCGAAGCAGCTAAGTATAAGGGCCCACAATTCTGAAGAAACATAAGATACTGAAGCTATGATTATGTTCGCCTGTCTCATTTTCACAAGAAGTAGTAATCAGGTTTGCACTTTTCTTCATTCTGTGAGTGATTTGCATTTCAAGTCCCAGATAACACAGCTCTTTTGAGTGAATATACACATACTGTGTATTGACTTCGCAGAATGACTAATTTTTCAAAACAGCTGTCTTGAGAGAAAAGAAAGTGGAAGACTCTCAATGGGTAATGATTTGAACCTGCAAGGAAACTGAATTCCAACACAATTATGGGAGCTCCAAACACAACAATCTGCTTTAAGTACAGAGGCACCTCCATTTCAACTTCCATCATTTATGGAAAAGCCTCCCTTCCCCTACTATAAGGAAACCATGGTCAATTGCTCTTTGATACTGAAAGGATTTAAACTTTTTGACTGGGTAGAATGCATATTTCCTGTTTATAAGAAACAGGATTTCCCCATACTGGTTGGTCAATATAGTAATTACAACTGTCAAGATTAGAGATCACCATGCAAAACTAAAATGTGTTGTACACATCCTCACATCCCAGACAATGGCAGATGAATAAACTCTCACTACTCTCTTTCTTCCAAGATATTCAAGGTCTGTTAGATCCACTCTTACTACCAACTAAAATGTTTCAAATGAACAAACAATATTTCCAAATTGATTGTGACTATATCCTAAACAGTAGTACTCTGTGGTATACGATTCAACCACATTTTGACAGCAGCAGAGTTTAAAAACCTTGGCATACTCATTTTTGTGACACGCATGGACAAGATCTAACTGAGGAAAACAAAATTTTACTGTTGGACTTGGAAAGTTATGAAATCCATTGAAATGGTTGTAAAGCATCAGAAAAAGATGAATGTGTAAGTGCTTCCAGCCTCCGGGTAAATCATGCTATTCAAGTAACAAAGTTCAGGTTCTTCTGTGTAGCAAGATCAGCAGATAATGGAGAAGTGAAGGCTGAGCAAGCTGTTGCAGCTTGAAAACCTGTTGCATCATGAAACTTTGTTTCAAGGGCTTTTATACTAGAAGTGGTGAGAGCTTAAGAATTCTGGTCTTAAGACATATATATAACTTATATTAGCTGTTGTTTTCATAGCTTTGCAAACAATTTATTTTTGCCAAGGCATTTAAAGCAAGAAAAGATAACCAAAATTAACCTCTAGAGATATAAACTGCAAGAAGAGGGTAAATGACCAGATATGGCCAATTTTATATGAAGTTTTAGGGTAGTCAACACTTTTTCCTGCATCTAGCAAATACAGTACGCTTGCATCATTTAATAGTGTTGTGTTGGTACTGATATATCATCATGCAGGTTCATAGCAACAATACTCCAATTTCCGATCTAAAAAAAGTTTTGGTTAAACACATTTACAGCACAGAATCAAGGTAAGTCCTAGATTTGTTATCAGAAAATAAGTTCTCTATTACTGTTCCTAGATTGTCAGTGCAGCCACAAAACCCAAAGACGGCAGACAGTTCTATCATTGTGTCCTAAACTACTTGTACGCATCTGAAGGCCAATACCAGATTTTTGTTTACTATTTCCTCAAAACAACTTACATAATATGACAGTATATGCTTCTCTTACCATGCCCGATGCATTCATGTGGGGTATCAGCTTGGAATCTGGCACAATAACCTGCTGCTGAGGTGCTAGAAACAAAAAACATCATTTAATGAAAAACACACAATCTGCCCAAAATAACATCCAAGCCAGAGTAACTTAGAACATCAAGAACAACATCCAAACATCAGCTGAGCTTCATCACAAAAACATCTATTAAGCCGTGTCTGATCTTAGTCTGAAGACAACACAGAAAAGCAGCTCAGGGGTGATACAAGTACTTTGCCTTTACAGATCTTATTTCAAGGGCTTCAATCACCTACTCTGAATCTAGGTAAAGCAAGATATAAAATATTTCTGAAATTGAAGGTGTTAGTGAAATGTTAACAAACTTGATGTCCAATATCAGAGTTCTTCAGAAATATCAACTGAAAATAGTTGACCCTCTTAACCAAGGATTGTTCAAGATGAAAAATAACAAGATACTGCAGTTAGCTTGAGTTACAAGCAGTTAGTATGGCTGTTAGCTCATGATCTTTACTCTTTCCCATGTAGTAAAAGCAGATGATGTCCCACACAACAAAGCAGCTTTTGTGTGCTAAAGGAAATAGATAAACTATACAAACAATCTGTTGTTCATCCAGAAAGGCAAGTGTCGAAGTCTATGGAACAAACAGGTTGCCAGTGCTATTACCAGTGACAGTAAACTCATAAAAGACAGAGCAATTTGAATGATTTGACAAGCTATTCTCCACCCAACTCTCTAAGAAACACTTAAAAAGGGATAATAGTTTCTGGAAATTATCCTGGGAAAGGTCCACAACCTTGCATCAAGACGTGAGGTTATCCCCACTTTCAGGGAACCCAAGGAGGACAAAAGAGCTTAATGAAATAGCATGAGCCTGTGCCAAGACCACACAAATGACAGCAGGAAATCACCATGCCAATCATCCTGATCTCTCCCTGGGACTGCACCAGGCCATGCAAGGATCTGTTATGCCATCTCCACCATGGAACACACAAGTCAAGTAACTCATAGAAACCGCATGTCTATGATTAAAGTGCTTTGACATCCTAATTTAACTTAGCCTTCACACTGTCATTTGGTCGTAAGCCACAACACCAGGCAACAATAAATCAGCCTCAAGTGTGTTACTACAAGCAGATCTTGCTCTACACTAAAACAGCCCGCCAGGAGCAGAGGGGCCACCAGAGGGCGCAGAGAGCAGCGGCCTCGGGCTCTGCCACCATCACCTCGGTGGAACCGCGGCCTCTGCAGCTGTGGGTATTTAGTCAGGGGCCTTTATCTCAAATTAATTTTATTCCAACACTCAAAACTGACTAATGTGTAGCCGAAGTACTAAAAGAAGAAAACAAGCTACCAACCCTCCCCACTCTCCCAAAACCCAAATAAAAAAGAGTGTCCAAAACCAATCACACAAAAAAAATCTAAAAAACACTCCATACCATGGTAAAAAATTGCCATGAGAACCAGTTCTAGTCATATTAGTCCTATTCTGTGTTGAATATATGGTGGTTGGGTTTTCGCTGCTTTTTAGAAGGGCATGGAGGGAAATCAACTTTAGTAATATCCATCTTCTGTGCCTATGACAATATAGGTTCTCTGATCCATGAAATCTGATAAAAAGACTGAAATCTGTAACTACCAGAGATAAATATTTTATACCATAAATTTAATACTGAAAACTCAATTGAGCCTTTCACAGGTAGCAGACTTGTTTACTCAGCACATATTCACTAAAATCCAGTAATATTTATCTTCGTTTCCAAATTAAATTAGAATTGCTGAAAAATTGTTCCTTAAATTATTAATAAGGAATACACAAGCCAGCAATTACAAGAAACAATACTGTTATAGCTAGCTAAAATACATCCTGAATATCCACATCTACGCAATGTGCCATCTTTTAAGACCAGAAAAATGCCTAGGTATACTATTATACAAGCATTTTTCACATCCTAGCATTGAGCTATGCTAAGCAATAGTGTTTTTTGGAAATAATTTGCTCCCGATGACATTATTACCTTGTGACTAAACTGTCAACTGCATATGTATATTAGCTTGAACTTAGGAATTGTGGGAGTCATGTGTCCTTAAAACATGTTATATTGTAGGGAACCAAAAGAATAATTCAGCTTTTCTGAAATCTTCTAAAGAATACGACTTAAAACAAATACCAAGGTACTTTTTACCAAGACAGCTCTCTTTGCCCATTAAATAGGTGCAAGTAGAAAGACACCAGATAACCATATTGCCCTAGATTTAGAATATGCTCAGGAGTTAGACAAACTTCAGAGTCTTTTGCCAGAGAGTTCAGAGATTATGTCTGACCTTGCTGAGATGCTGGAATAAGGACCTGTTGTGGCTGAGACTGCTGCTGCACAGTTTGCTGCGGCTGAGGTTGTGTGTGATGGTGGTGGTGATGATGCTGCTGTTGCTGCTGCTGCTGCTGCTGCTGTTGCACCTGCAATAAAAGCTGCTGCTCTTCTGAATGGAAGCCATCTACAGCCTTGGACTGCATCAGCTTGTTCTCCCACAGCTAGTTTGGAAAAGGAAAGAAAACTATCTGTGTACAACTTTTACTCAACAGGCTTTGTAACAGCATAAGGACAGTATTCCAAAATTGACTTTCTTTTCACTGTTTATTTCTCACAGTCTACTTAGCTCAAAAGGCTTTAGGCAAATACAGACTGAAGAGACAACTCCACAGAGATAATGTTTTAAAGAGAGGAATTAAACATCCCTTGTCAGTTCAAGTTTAAGCTTTTACAACTGTTTTTTCCAAGTGTGGAAGATTCATAACAACCCTAAGATAAGCATGAACAGAGATAAACTGCTAACTTTAAGCCTTCAAGTCTGTCACTTCTCTACATTCTTTCTTTCTTACCTCTTTAATCACAAAAATAATTATTCATTAAAGCTTTCCTCAAGCCATTTCTTCTTGGAGTTCCTGAACAGAAGTTGCTTAAAGACTACTGGCTCATAACATATTTCAACAGAAGCTACCATCATACCTAAGATAATGCCTGCCTACAAGCACTTACACAACTTCTACCTCAATATCAAATCCGGCTTCTCCAGTCCTACAATTCTTTTTGTCAGTTGACATGCCTCCAAAGGACAGTCACAGATGCAAAAAACCAGTTACTGCAAAAAGATAGTAACACAAATATTTCTAATGTATGTGAGGCAAAAATACTGTAAGCACCCAGGACTCAAAATCTGCTTAGGGCTCTCTTCCTCCTCAACACTTTATTTTCCTTCTTGTCTCTTTCCTCATTAATCTTTTCTGACATCATTTACAGAACACATCACCAAAGCACTTATTATTACAGCACTCCCTGCATTTGTAAAAAGACTGGTCAGGGTCTCATGGAAAAAAAGTCTTCATCTGTTTCTGACCAGACAAATCAAAATTTGTTTCTCTCCATCCATTTTTAATACTTCAAAAATATTGAGAGTGTGGGTCACCACACTCTGAGGAAGCTGAGACAAGCAGGCACCTACTTTCCAAGTTTCCTTTATTTCTTTTGGTTTTTAGGTTTTGATTTGCTTTTTCCCCCCGTCTTTTTCCTTCTCTTTTGAAGGGCTTCTTTTACTCAGGAAGAATTTGAAGAAAGCCACAGAAGGTCCCTTAGAGCTGCCTTTATTTTGGACCATTTATAACAGCTCAAACTTACCCTGTGTAAAACAATTCTGAATCCAAGAGCTTCAGAAAAGTGAGGCACACAGCATGATTTATTACATAGCACCCACCAAAAGACAATCCTTCTGCAAACCACAAGCCATACATGCAAAAATCTGACAAGGCATCAACAATGCAACTCTTCTTCAGAAAGACAAAAACAACAAGCATAGCAGGCATTTTATTTTTCCTGCAGAGAAACATTAATAACTGTATCTAAAATACATTTTTCTAAATATAAAATGTTTTGGGGACTAAAATAAGACTGAATTCAGATGACTGCTGTTGTCAGATTAGAGAAAGTAAACAAGGTGAGCAAATCTTTCTATACAGTGGTGTAATTCAAATTATATGGAACTAACTACAGATATGCAGACTAATACAATGCTTTATTAACTAAAAATCAGTATTTCTACAATGTACAACAGTAACCAGATTTGAAACTAACTGCTGTACTAGACCACTAAAAAGAACTATCAAGCTGCAACTTACGGTTTTGAGTTCCATAAGAACTTGTTCATCCACTCCTTCATCCAGAAACACTTCTCTGACATCATTGATGACATCTTCAATTACAGACCTGTACAATTTAGGCTTTAAAAAAACAGTAACTAGTCAGCACTGTTCTGAAAGAAATTTATCACTTTAAAATAAGATTTCCTCACATAAAGAACTCCGAAAGCTGCATTACAAAATACACTGCATCTTTCTGAGTAACTAAAATATCCAAGGAGTTATAAATCAGCAAGAACAGCTCTAAAGGTGAAAAGGGAAGGGACTACTGATGGGATCTTAATACATAACTACAGCACAGGTGTTAGCAAGCCATGAGGAGTATAATTCAAAACAGAGAAAAGGAGATTGTTTTCCATTTGGTCAATTTGTTTTCTGCTAGCAAATGTAGATACTGAATAAGCAAAAATACTTGCATGTGTGCAAAATATACCAAAGAACATTAAAAGTTCAAAAGAGTATTAGATAAACACAGACAAAATGTGTTAGTTCAACAGGTATCAAATATGCTCAGGATGATCTGGAGCTGAAAACCATCGAAGGCCCAAAAAACTGAAGCATTTATGTGAATGTCCTGTTCTTCTTTACACATCTGTTTACAGAAACTCTTGCAGACAGGATATTAGACTAGACAGACTTCTGTTTTCCATCAGTAGTTATGCTTTTACATTACAAATTTTTCATGGGGAAACACTACAAATACATTATTACTCTATTACACTGATTTCATGCCTAAACTATCAAAGAGTGAACAGTCAGTTCATTTCAAGTTGTCCAAAGTCGTTCTGGAGCCTCCATTCCTGAAGATACTCAAAAGCCACCCAGACATTGTCTGGGACATCTGGCTCTAGGTGGCCCTGCTTGTGCAGGAGGGTTGCAAGAAGACCTCCAGAGGGCACTTTCAATTTCAACCATTTTGTGAATTTTAAAATGAAGGTACTATTTAAAATAGAGAATGTGTACACTTAACTGTATCAATTAAAGCTTAAAAATTATTTAATAGAACCACCCAAGAATTGTGTAGTGCATGTGCTGTACCTTTTAAACAGAACAGCTTGGACCTCTCTTCCTGTGTATGAACCTCATTGGGATTTTGGCTGGGTTTAAGTATGTGAGCTGTCTAACTGCAAGGTAGTTCTATGAGCTCTAAACAAGGGTGGATCGATCTACAGCTTGTGAACCATGTATCTACTTCACTGACCAAGGCTGCTCCTCAGGCTGGGAGTACACCAATTTTAAACTGATCTGAAAGCTGCCACAACTTTCTCTAAGCTGACATCTTCCTCAACCCTGTCCCCTAACTTGGGGGGGGGGATTAAGCAATAAATCCCTAATGATGCCACACATATCAGATACGTTTCTATACATGCAAAACGATCATCCTGTACTGGGGCAGTGGGTTTGGCACCGCAGGAAGGCTGTGCCTCCAACGCATACAAAGGAAATCTGCACCAAGCACAAGCAGTTAGTCCAGAGGTGCTGAAACTACACAAATTTACTGCATGCACTTGAAACATTTATTTCATGCTCATATAGTTGCTTAATGCATTCCAGAAGCGTTAAATTTGTTGCAGACATGCTAAAGATTATATTGCACACATTACAGAACTGTTATGCCCAAGTTGTAGAATAAAGCAGGGAGAAGTGTAGTACATGATTTACTACTCCAGGAAAAAGCTGAGTGGCCAATAAGCACAAAAAAGAAGTTGAATATTTTTGCTTTATAATACTGGGGGCGAGAGGGGGAAGAAAAAAAACACCTTAAAGAAATACATTAAGACTACAAGGATAAAAGAACATATTTGGAACCAGTCTGATGACTGCTTAGTGTCCCTACTGTTTAAAATAAACTCTTCACATGGTATGCATAAGTGATTTTTCCTACAAACCACACCGCTTTGAAAAAAAAACAACAACAATAAAACCCAACATACCACTCTAAGTTATTGATTACTTTTCAGCTTTAAAACATTCTGCTGCAAATAAAGTAGTTGAAACATTAGAATTCATTCTTCTGCTACTTTTGTCTCAAAAAAAATAAATTCAGGCTTCAAGTAACAAGGTAAGTTTGCCATCCTTGACAATTACATTTACAGCACCTCTATCCAAAACCTAACTTCTACAAAAGAAACAGAACATACCATACTGCATGCTTACTTATCCAGGCTTCAAGCATTACATTAACTATGCTTGTAGACACTGAAACAGACTTCCAAACCCAGACTACTCAAGTGCTAGTACTTTGAATCTGTGTAGTGAGGAACTTAGAAATTCCAAGCACGATTAACAGGATTATTTTTCCACTTAGATTTAATTCATAACAGATGCAAAAAGACATTCTACTTAGTAACATTAAGTCCTATTATTTCTATAATTAAACAAATTGCATAAGCTTATGCAATTCAACTAGCACAAAAATACTACTTAACTTATTCCATATATTGCTCTCTATTATATTAAAAGCATCTGTTCCTTAATGCCAAAACCACATTCTGCAAATAAACATGTTTAACCTCAGGCACATGAGTTACTCAAGAGAAGTACCTGTATGCCTGAAATTACAATAAAAATTCCTGCAGGATGGAGACTGCATTTTCACCTTTAATCCTATTAGGTCCACTTTTCTAATAAAACAGATTTTACAAAAACAGGCCCTAATAATTTCCACCAGTAGATACCTCCTCTTATCTCCTTTTTGTAAGGTTTATTCACAAAGTCTCTGAGGTCCATAAAGCTCTACATGACAGATAACAGCATTCAGATACACAACAAACTGACTCTACAGCCCAACAGTCTGCTTGGGAATTTCCTTTTTTTCCTGTGTAGTAAGAGAATAAACAAATTCAAGCAGATAACAAGTTTCTAATGTCTAGCATTATCTTAACATGACAGCAGGAAGGCAGGTTAAGAGCACAGACGTTCACTCTGCTGCTGCTGACACAGCATCCTTCCCCGCTACTTCCAACAGCCCAAGCAGGTGGGTAAGTCCCTCAGAACTCGGCAGCCCCGCACGGTGCAGTGAGTGCCGCAGGTTAACCAGCCCACAAGCAGTTTGTACAGGTATCTCTCTGCTGGAGCCACACAGTGCACTGGATCTAAAGATGGGTCAGAATTTTCAGATGCTGTTCTGATCACATGATACACTCACAGCTGTATCATTAGAAGGAAGGGAACAGACAAGGAAGTATTTGCATGCTTATAATTAAACAGCGTCTGTCTGATTTTACCTATACACATTCACATACTGCTCAGAAAAATCCTGTCCAGTTGAAAACATTCTCTTTTGTACATTCCTACTGAGTATCCTGCCCAGGTGGATGCAACATCTTCCATGCTGGGAGCAGTAATGCCTTCAAAAGACATTCACAGTGGAATTTTGAAAATTATCACAGAACGCTCTTTTCCTACCTCAAAAGAGGCATACCCAGTAAAATTACAAACCAGCTTTAAGCTCGAGTCTTTAAAAGCAAGTACACTGTATTGTTTTAGATACACACTAAGTGCTGGCTTTAAGCATTATTTATATGATGCTCAAGCTGTTTATATAAGCCATCTAAGATTCTGGAGTTAAATAACAAAATGATTTTCATACATTTGCTTACTCAAAAAATAAACATGGTAATACAATTACTAAGTAAGTCTAAAGATGGGATACCAGGTGAGCTTTCCAATAAATTACCACAGTCAGAGAACAAATGGAAACTTTAAAGATTGCTATTAAAATAATTGTGCTTTCATCTGGTTTAAATTAAAGTGCCTCCCTCATAAAGAGTACATTTCTGTAAACTTCCAGTTCTTTTAAGAGGAAAATACTCAAATCACTCTTCAATAAACACTATTCCAAACACTTACTACAGATTAAAGCAAACAATTAAAATTCCTGATTATATTGAAATGATTATATTTCACTTTCTCCGTGCATCTTGTAAAGAAAACTCAGAGTATGGTGAGACTGCTACACATGCACACACACTCCAAACTGAGGAGCAACCAGCAAGCTATTTTAAGAAACACCACATGCCTTTGGGGGCTTACACTTCCTACATTCCCTTCATTTCAAGGGTACAAAAACTGCAATTCTTTGTAATTATTATCACAACATTTGGGATTTCAGCAGTTTAGGTTTCCAATAACCAACATGTTAAGGAGAGAGATACCACTGCACGCTTTGTGCATTTGACAGCAGTTTGTTCCTGGCTACTTCTGCAGCGATCCCTGAAATATCACTAATCTTTCTCCCAGCTGTACAATTACTGCTGTGAGCTGGCCATATGCAGCTAAAAGAACACACTGTAAAGGTAACTAGTTTTAGCCACAATTACATCAAAAATGTGCATAGAAAGAAGTAGCACATAATCTATATAGAAAGCATTACCATTTGAGCTTTTATTATGTTGTCATGGACTTTTATAAATAATTTGTGTCCCCTGCAAAATCTTATACTGCATATAACCGCTGACATCTTGTATTTGTCCTTCACTAGGGAGAACAGATTTCTAGCAACTCAGATTTGACTGGATGCTAATGTGATGCTATTGACATATTAGGCTCCAAGTCCAGCTTCCTAAATTCACCTGGTTGCATTTCAAAATGTTCCTATTCACCTTTGGCAACCCTTGGGCAAGCAGTGTGATCCTTGCTATTGAATAAAACCTGACTTTGACAAAGTTGACCATGAAGCATTGGAAGGTTTTATCACTCAACTGAAAATTAGCCTAAAGCAAACCGATCTGCAGCTGGGTCATTTTAAGCTTCTCTTTTTCTACTCCAAACACAATGTTCAAACACTGACACCTTTCAAGAAAACTTTACAGAACTTAAGTACAGAAATAAGTCAAAAGAGAGCAAGTCTTACTAAACTGTCGAGCCAAAGATATTAACAAGTACTCTGAAGATTATTCAACACATGTATTTTTTGCTACTGAGCATTATTAACTTGGTCAAAGAGAAGCAAAACCTCTAATTTACTACACAGAAATAGGTCCTTTTCTTGTAATAAAAGAAATGAAGCCACAAGTTTATAAAGAGAAGGACAACTAACAGATTCAGATCACACACATTCAATATGCAGCCTTGTAACTGCGCTCTATGTAAAAGCTCAATACTTTCCAAAATTATTCTGATACAAAAACTGAAAAAACATCAAAGCAAAGATGTTTCTTCGCAATTACATGACCCTAACTCACAGGCAGGTCTAAAAAATTTCAGATTTGGAAAAGAAAACTAGGATGCTTTGCATTTTCTTTTGTATAGTATTTCACAGTATACTGAATATTGTAATGAAACAACGTTAGTGAAAATTCTAAAACCTCTATTCTGACTGGACTGTAATAAAATATTAGTACACTTTAGTCACCAGTAACGCATATAAATCCTTTAGTAGCATCTACAGCCCATGGCCCACACACAAAACTTTAATACTAAAATCACTTTTGGGGTGACAGCTATAGTCAGACCTTGACAAAGTGCCAAAGTGAGGCACTACATCTCTCATTGATATACTGGTAAGAACCGTTTAAACACGACTTGTCCCACGCAGCAGAAAAGCTACTTCGAAGACCTTACACGAGCACACACGAACGTGTGCTAGCTGTGTCCTAAGGACAAAAAAAATCCACAAAACCCAAAAAACCACACCCACCCAACAAACATCCCACTGAAACCCAAAAACGAACAAAGTAAAAAAAAAGGGAAAAAAAAACAGAAAGGCAAACGGATTCAAATGCAGGAGGAGATGAAAACTGTCTTTGTATAACGCGTAAAAGCAAAGGAGAGCCCATCTACACCGGCCAGAAGGCACTCCCGGTCCCGCCGGGGCTGGCAGAAACCACCAGCGCTCCGCAGGCCGGTGGCGTCGGGGTCGGACGGCGCGGAGGAAGGAGAAGCCGATGGAAAAGGCCCGTCGGGATCCGAGGGACAAGCCGCCCGTCTCCCAGCCTCCGCCGCGGACGCATGCACCTCCCAGCCCGCGCTCCGCGGCTCGCTCCCTATTTAAAGGCTGATGTGGTGTTTAAATGGAGAGGCGGTGACGTGGGGCTGGAAAGCACCTTCCCATCCTAGCAGAGTCTATATTAGAGAGCGGCAATAGCTCTATATAAACAGGGCAGCCACAGGGAGGAGGAACACAAGGAGCAGGGAGGCAGAAAGGCAGGGGAAGCCATGATGGATCTGAGAGCCACAAACAAGGGGGCCGAGCCCGCCGCCGGAACGCCGGGTTTGTCTCCTCCAGCGCTTCGGGGCGGGGGTCGCGGCCGGGGGCGCGCAGGGGAGCGGAGCGGCGGCCGGGGGGGCTCCGCGGCAGCGCAGGTCTGTGTGACTGCTTGTTGCAAACCTCTGTGAGTACAAGTGCAGCAGCGAGCCACCCGCCAAGGTGCAGAAAGCACGAGAAGGGAACAGGGGGAGAGGTCTGGGGCTTTTTCTTTTTTTTTTGTGGCTGTTCTTTTTTTTCCTCTCTTTTTAAAATAAATACTGCCTCGCTCGCCACAGGGGAGTTGAGGGCTTTCGCCCGGCTTAGCCGATACGGCCGGGCTGGGATAAGTGCTTTTCAACCATCGTCTCCTTCTTACAAAGCAACATAAAATGGCTCCAGCGGAGCCCGGGCGGGCTTTCCCCGCCACCGACACCACAAAACCGAAACCTGGCTCGGGCGCCCCTTCCCCTAGCCTCGGGGCGGGCGGCAGCGCCCGCGCTCCTCCGGCTCTCGCCCCTTCACCGGGCGGCTCCCGCCGGTCAGC
>VYZS01034922.1:0-25644 GCA_013400695.1 Neodrepanis coruscans
GCTCAGCATGTCCTGGGATTCTGTAAATTTTCTTCTCCTGCTGTCTGACTAAAGACTCCTGATTTTATCAGTTGCTATAAATCAGTCATAAAAATGGCCACATTGCATCAAAATCAAAGTGTTTTCTCCTCCTGGATTTTGCCTTTCCCAGTGGTCAAACTGACTCCTGAGGAAGCTACAAGGTAAGTGTGAATATTGAGGGGTGTTCTGCTGGTGACCCCCTGAGCCAGAAGAGAACTCTGGAAAGTTAAATAAAAGGGGAATGTCTGCTCCATTAAAGGCATCAGACCAAAGGCAGTTTTCACTATAAAAAGGGATAATAAGAAAAGGAAGAAGCCACCAATGAGAACATGCCAGGGTCACAAACATGAGATAAATGATCAGGGAGGCAGAACAGATTTGATCAGTCCCAGTCACTGCTGAGGGTGTGAGAGGGTGTTTATTGCAGTGAAGTTATCAGATCAAAGATGCTGTCATTGGGAAACTGGGGGGAAAGGGAGAAACAGGAACAAATTACAGAGTGATATAGAAATAACCAGACAAAACCAGCATGGAGACAAAACACCCAAACTGAGCAATCCCACTGATGGGCTACAGAGGAACTACATGGTGTGGCTGTCCCCTGGGTGTGTGTCTGTGGGTCCAGGGGTCGTGCTCAGCTTAGTTACTGGTCCAGCCTGGCAGGTTTTTGTCCCTCAGCCTGTCCCCACATCACCCATTCTCTGTTAGTGGATATGCAGAAAAATACAGGTACCAGTAGCTGTCACCTTGCACTGCAAAAAAAATGACCTTCTGTTTGATTCTGTTTGTGATGGGCCTTGTCTTCTTCTCCATCTTCTTGTTGGCTGACATTGTAAGAGATCCAAAAACCTTTAATGAGAGCCTTTGCTGCAGAGAAACCTTGGGAGCCCAGGGAGACTGAACCAGCAAAATCTTCCTCAGCCAGAGCTTTTTGTTTTATTCATTAAAGTCACCCAACCAGTTCAGTTCCACCAACTCACTGAAATCCCACATTTTCTGGGACAAGTCAGAAAACTATGAAAAGTTTTGACTTTTCATAGTTCATAATCAAGGGACTATAAAATTCTTGTCTTTCTGTTTATTCTGGTTTTGATAACATTTTATTGCAGGTTTGGGTTATTCCCACTCTCTTCGGCTCCTTCAAATTAGAAGTGACTTTATTTTAAAAAAAACCCAACATTATAATGCCACCTAAAAAGACCTTCCTAATTTTTTAGGGATATGTTTTCCAAGATAAGAATTTCCTACATGTGGTTTAGCTTCTCCAGGCTTCTTTTGTATTGATGAGGTTGAAATTTCATCTTTCTTTGATGAAGCTTTTTTTAGCACATTTTTAGTAAATGATGCAGAAGTTCTTAACTCAGGACAAAGTGGAGCCAGGAGGAAGAGGAGGAAGAAAAGCACATGGAAGCTCCAAAGAAGGGTGGGAAAATGCCAGAAAACATCCGAGAAAAGGAAGAGGAGCACTAGGAAGAGCAGGTAGAAGCTCCAAATGAGAGTGGGAAGGTGTTGGAATGCTTGGAAAACATCCTGGAAGAGGAAAAAGAGAAGAAAAAGCACTTGGAAGCTCCAAAGAAAGGTGGGAAGGTGTTGGAATGCTTGAAATACATTTTGGAAGAGCAAAAGGAGGAGGAAAATCACATGGAAGCTCTGAAACTGACTGTGACCCTCATTCCCATCTCCCTGCGCTGCTGGAGTGGGAGGAGGGAGAACCTGGAAGGGGGAAGGGGTGTTAAAGGTTTATTTTACTTCTCATTCTTAAGGTCTGTTTCTGTTATTAATAAATTGAATTAACATCCCCATTGGAGTCTGTTTTGTGTGTGACAGTGACCAGTCAGGGATCTCTCATGGTCCTTTATCTCCACTTCAGGAAACCCTCTGTTATATTTTTTCTCCTCTGTCCTTTGCAGAGGGGAGTGAGTGAGCTTTGGGGACAATCCACTACGAGGAGCCAGCCTGGTTTCAGCACAACTCCACCAAAATCAGCCCAGCCTGAGGCCGTTCCCTCTCCTCCTGTCCCTTGTTCCCTGGGAGAAATTCATTCAAATGAAGCAGTTGAAATTATTTCTCCCCACTGAAAACCTTTCCTGTTTGGCTGAAGTCACTGGACAAAGGGAGCAGACAGTGCCTTCCATAATTGTTGCCTCTGTCAGATTAATTTCCATGGAACTGGTTAATTATGGGACCTTAAAGCCTCACTGCTATTGACTTTTCCTTTTGTGTCTGCTTTGTTTATATCTTCTTACATTTGAGATATTTCAGAACATGCTGAAAATCTGCAGATTTAGAGAAGCGTGGGGAAAATAAAATAAGATTATAAGTGGTTTATCTTTTTATTTCCATTAAGTGTGACATATAAATATTAAAAGAAGACAACAAAATCTTTCTCTGAGAGAAGAGGAAAGAGCAGAGTTTGGGTTGGCCCGTGTGTGTTGCAAACTACACCCTGCATTTGTTTCTTTGTTTCTGTGGGTTACTGCTGTCAGCCCATTTCTTAGGTGGGTTTAATGTGTTAAAAATAGTGTTTTCTGCTTTTGAATGAGGGTGAACTGCGTGAAGTGAGATAATTCCAGATAGTGGGGGAGAAATATGTGTGTTGAAACTGCTACCTAGGGAAGAAATAACTTCTGAAATTATTGCCTGAAACCTGAAATATCAAAATTAGGGAGTGCAGTTTTTGCTCTTTTGTACTGTTAATCCATTAAATACTGAAAGAAGATCTTTATTTTAGTTCTCCTCCATGAGAAAGAAGAAATGGAAGACAAGACTCTAAATGTTGCCATTATATAATGCTGGGGTAGAGTTTCCAGAAATGATAAGGCATAAAAATGTTATCACACTATAAATGTCAAAGGGAGTTGTTCCTTCCTGCCCAGTTTTATTATCCCAATAAACAGAAACCATTTAAAAGAATAATTTTATGCAGATAAACCAATCATAATAATTACCCTTTTATTCATAATGGGAATCAGTCTGACATCTCTGAGTGAGTAATCACAGGGTTATTGTGACAAATATTCCTGGGGAAAACAGGGAGATGGTTTATGGGAGAAGTGCTGTGTCAAAAATCCCATCCACTGTCCAAGGAAACTTCTGGGGAGGTTGAGAAATTCCAAATTTGGTGAATGGAAAGAGAAATAAAAGAAAAAAAGAAAAGAGAAAGGGGAAGGGAAGAAGGGAAGGTTTGGGAAGGGAAGGTTTGGGAAGAAGGAGAGGAGACGAGAGGAAAGGGAAAGGAAAGGAAAGGAAAGGAAAGGAAAGGAAAGGAAAGGAAAGGAAAGGAAAGGAAAGGANAAACCCAAGAGATTTCGTATTCACTGAATGGATAAATAAATAAATACAAGAATGAATGAATGAACAACAAAGAAGCCCCAAACAAAAAATAATAATAATTAAAAAAAAAAAACCACACCACCACAACAAAAACAAAATCCGACACACAAGAAATTTCCTATTCACTGAGTGGAAAAATAAATAAATAAATAAATATCAAAGAAGCCCTAAACCAAATAAAAAAGAAATCCAAACCTCCAACCCCTTTTGGTTATTTGCTGCAGTGCTTTCAATGTTCTCCCCAGCCTGAGCCCCCTCAGGGCTCATTAGAAGGAGATCTCATCCCAACCTGCCACACAAACTCACTTGTGGGATCATTTCCACACTCTGGATGTTCCTTACTCTAAATTTTCTCTCCCTGCAGACCAATAGGTCAGATCCATGCTCAAGATTTGTCTGGGATTTACTCACCAAGGAAGGAAAATCCATATAATCAGTCCCTCAGAGCTTTGATTCCTTCCTTTTTAGTTCTATATCCCACAAATACATGTTGAGCCAGCAAGTGAATTCACTAATATTCATAATAAAGAGAAAACAAAATAAAAGAGAAAAAGAAATAAAATATATCAAAGTAAAATAGCCATAAACAATTATTTAGGGTGGATATAAATCAAAATGAATTGTGGTTTGCTGAGAAAATCACTACAAGAGGCAGATTTTGAAGTGCAATGCCCAGGTTCCAGTTCAGCTCCTCATCTTCCTCAAGGAAAAATGTGAGGAGCAGCAAAAATTCAGTGACAGGGAAAGAGAGGGAAAAGGATAACTGGGGGAGGTTTTATTTCAGTGTAAGGGAATTGCCATCACAGAAAGGCTGCACAGGGGGATGTTAAGGAACATTCCATTAAGGAAAACAAGGACCACAGTGAGCAGAAACTGGAGTTGAAAAATAAGTTGTGACATGCTCACTTTGAATTTGAAGTCTACACACAGTGTAGAATATTTATTCATGTAAAGGGTTACATTTCATCCCTTAGAATTAAAATCCCACATCTACTTATGCATTAAAAGGCAATAGAAGGTGCAGAAATCCAGATTGCAGTTGTTAACATGAGCTCATCCCTGTTTTCTACCAGATATTCCTGATCCATGTCAGGTATCTCACCCAGTTCAGTGTCTGCACTGAGCCAGTGCAGAATGACAGGCTCAGGCAAAGCAGGGCAGGTACAAACCCCAGCCCTGCTGTCATTCCAAGGCCCAGAATTCCTGCCAAACTCCCAGCATTTCCCAAGGCTACAGGGGATTTGCAGAGAGCTGAGTTTTCCTGAGCAGCAGAGTTCCTGGTTATCTTCCTTCCTTGCCATCCACGTGGTTTGTGCACACGAAGCCTCAGCAAAAGGGAACTCTCTGGAGGTGAATCCACACCTCTGCTCCTGCACAAAACTGCTCCTTTTGCTTTCATTCCTTTGCTGGATTGCCTGGGAATGTAATTAATTCCAGAAGGCAGCAGGTCTCCAAAGGGATTCCAGTGATTCTGGCAGCACTGCAGTCAGCCTTCCCACCTGGATCCCTGGGAGTGTCCAAGGCCAGGCTGGAGCCACCTGGGACAGTGGGAGGTGTCCCTGCCCAGGGCAGGGGGTGGCACTGGATGGGCTTTAAGGTCCCTCCCAACCTTTCCATGATTCCATGACCATGATTCCTCTGCCCTGTGCTTCTCACTCCTGAAATCTCAGTGTGGAGGTTCTTTTGTCCTTCCTAAAAATTGAAAAGCTGATGTCAGACAGGGGCCAGAGAACTTGGTAGGGNGAAAATTGAAAAGCTGATGTTTCTTTTCTGTCAGGCAGGGGCCAGAGAACTTGGTAGGGGTGGTTGGAAAGGGCTTTAAACACCATCCATGTGCCATGGGCAGGGACACCTCCCACTGTCCCTGGCGGCTCCAACCTGGCCTTGGACACTCCCAGGGATGGGGCAGCCACAGCTTCTCTGGGCACCCTGTGCCAGTGAAGAGCTGAGACAGGGAATTCCCAGCAGGAACAACACAACAGGCACAGGGAAAGAAATCCATCCCTAAATGCCACCTGGAGCAGAGAGGAATCGCGGAGCAAAACCTCCTGAGTGGAGAAGCTCAGCCCTGCAATACACTGCAGCACTCTGGCTGCTCTGGGTTGTGTCACACAAGCACAACTTGGTTTCCAGAATCTTAGGGGGAAAAAGAAGAGATTGTTGATATTTTGCTGGTTTTGGTGCTGCATGGAGTGTACACAGAGTGGGAAATCCAGTCTCCCCTTCTCTGTATCCTCATGTCCATCCCATGGGAGTTAAAAAAGGATAATATTTAGCTCCTTGTGCCTTCAGAACCACATGGAAAACACAATGGGTTCTCTTAGTTCTCATCAATTCTCTGTAGAACGCCCAAAACACCCCACTTGAAATTGGCCCTGAAATATTCCCCCACAAAAATTTATGATGGGAGTTGTAACTCTTGGGTTGTCCCTTTAAGCAAAATGAGCCACTCTCCATCAAATTGCAGAAGCAAATGAATAATTGCCAAGCTTTCATCCCCTCTGAGTGATGCCAGGCAGTTTCACTGAGCAGCTGGTGCCCAAAAAAGCTGCATCTTAATCCACAGGGCCAAGAAAGATGCCAAGCTGGTGCTGGAAACCAGCAGGGGTTTGATGCAGATTTCAAGACTTTTTGCTTCCTGTGTTTCTCTGGCTGAAAGGAGTTTTCAGGGTGGTTTCTGCATTTCTTTTTCCAATCTCAGTCACACCTCCAGAAATTGGGCATTTCAGGGTGTTCCCTGGTGTTTCTTTGGGAAAGGGGGAAAATAGGAACTACCTTAAAAAAGAATTAAGGGTGAAGTCTTCACAGAAACTCAGTTCCTTAAACTTTTGCAAGTTTTCCAGTGCTTTTCTGGATTATTCCTACCACAAGAAATGTGCATTGGATATTTTTCTAGAAACCTTTTATTTATTTTTAACCATTAAAAATAGTCGATTTTCTTTACATTTTCTAGTCTAAAATATTTTGTTTTATTATTAAAATTACTATTATTTTATAATTTATAATTTATNTAATATCCCTTTAATCTAAAAGTGTTTTAACATGATGTCATTTTGCAAATATGAAGCCAAGAAGGAGGGAATTTTGAGAGCAGAAATCTGGAAGAGAAGGATAAAGAAAATAACTGTTAACAGCAGAGAAGAGGGAAGGCAGGACATGGAGTCTGCAGGAGGCTTTGATTTAATCATTTCTCTTTTTTGCTTAATTTTCCATTTAAGCAAAACATTTCACTGGTTTTAGTGGCCTAGAAGTGATTTTTTTTTTAAAGTCTAAGCCCTAAAGTTTGAATGAAATTAGATTTGGGCAAGAGAGAGGAGACAACACCCCCCAAACCCTCAAAATAACAAAGCTGATAAAACCACTTCTATATATTACTTCTATATATCATAATTTATTCTTATTATAAATAAGAATTGGAGAATAATAAAAAACTATAATAAATAGTAGTAAATAACAAGTAATTAATTATAATACTGAAAGATGGTATTTTTAGAGAATTAAAATGCAGCCTGAGAGGTTCATCACGGACTGGAGAGCTCTGCATTTCTCTTCTCATGGGGAGAAAAGCTCTTGTATTGTGGGAGGTGGGGAGGATTAAGATTAAAAGTAGATTGTTCCTGGGAGCAAATCTTGAAGGAGCTGAAAATTGGGTTTTTTGCACCTTGCTGAAAGATTTTGAAATGGAAAAAAATTCACCTTAAAATATTGTATTTTTTTCAGTGATGTTTCCAAATAAGTGATTGTAATAATAATAAAACTATGGAACTCCTTTACTCAGAGCCTTGGATATTAATATTTTAAAAAGCTTCCTGACCTGCAAATGTGAACTTCTCCATGGAATCACAGAATCCCAGCATGGTTTGGGTTGGAAAGGACCTTAAAGCTCATGTGGCCATTGCAAATAATTGTCTAATTTGCAGATGCTTTCTTTTTGTAGCCATGTCCACAGAGCTCAGGCCATCTTTTGAAATTCTAGACAGCTCTTGAAAACTTACTTAATATTGTAGCTTCTCCAGGGAGCAGAAAATTCCTTGCAATAAGGCCACAAGTGTCTGCAGGACACAAACCCCTCCTGGCAGAGAACATTTCACTGGCTCTCTTTAAATCATGTTTTCAGAACAGCAGCAGCAGAACTCACATTTACCAAGTCAAGCAACTTCCATCCATGAAGATCCCCATGTGCTACTTAAAGAAATTACCTCTGAGTAGGACATGGAATCTCTTTAAACACCAAACACAAAGGTAAGAAAATGAACAGAACTCATTCAAAGGTCTCAGAACATAAATAAGCCAAATAGAGCCCCTTGAAACTGAATATGAATGAAATCTAAGATTTCTCTGGGATCCAAATTATCCCAGAGTCTTTAATGTTGGGAGATATTCAAGCTGGAAAAGCTTCAGGGACCTTTCAAAATTATTCTTTCCTTCCTTTTCCCTGTTTTTAATGCTGCAAATGTTTTTGGGGAATGCAGAGCACCTGCAGGAATGTTGACTGGAATCCTACCTGTGCCATCCACTGCAGGAAAGGAGTTAATTTTTAATAAACCACCATAAAAGAACACAAGGGAAATAAATCTGTTAATTGTGAATGGTTAAAAAGGGCACTGGATACCAGTGGGGTTCAGCAGAACCAGAAGGAAAAGGTTGTTGAAATCATCACATTCTGGAAAAGAGAAGGGAACAGCTGTTGGAAAGAATAAACTACAGGATAAGGAAGAAAAAAAAAAGGGGCAATCCCAGAAATAGTTGGAGAAGAAAGACTGGAAAATTGCCAAGTGCCAGGGAGAGGGAGAGAGAGAGAAATAAGGGCAGTAACTCCAAATACTTCATAAAAGTAAAGCATTCAAGAACAAAAATTCATAAATTATTGATTCTTTAAGTAATAGATGAGCTTACAGGACTAGTGAAAGTAATTAATTCTTTCAATGATCAAACTAAGCACATCATTTTCTCTCTCCCTCTATTCTTTCCACATATTTTGCACATTTGGTTGTAGATAAGTGGCACTGATAAATATTTTACTGAAAACTCAAGTCAAGGGAATGGATATTTGGAGGAAAAAATCAGGAGTCTTTTTTTTCTGTGACTTGGAGTCAATCAGGGTGAAAATATTTAGACTTAAAAAGGAAAAATGTGCTGGGTTTAAGGTGGTTCCCTCCTCCCAAAACTATCCTTATGTCTCCTGCAAAGTAACACTGTAAAGATACAGCTTTTACAAAAGCAAATGTCAGTCACTAATGGAGAAAAACTTCCCCTTCTGTTCTTAAGATGCCATTGCAGAGTTCACACAAGTTATTTGAAAGGTAGAATGTGATTATTGTGTTTTTTTCCTCACATTTTTATTAGAAATATCATTCCTTATTTGATGTACATTGGCCATAAAATGTGTATTGAGCAAAAATGCCATTTCAGGTGGGATCAAATTATTTGTTAATTCCTATGAAATTCCCCAAATTGCTTTAATAATCAAGTAACACAGAAAATATATTTTGATATGGACATAATGTCCCACTAGAATTTCTCCAAACTCAGTTAACCTGAAGTGGATTTTCAGCAACTGAAGAATTCTATTTTTGTTCTGCAAAAATCACCTAAAGTGTTGTTTCCTCACTTAATTGAATAATCAATTCTTTGGGCAGATCCAAAGAGAAGTTGCTGATGTCCAGCCTTTCCAGATTTCCACCCTTCCAAGGCCTCATGTTCCATAGTCACATTGTCACAGTTGGCTTAACCCCATCCCTAAATCTGCCTTTCCCTGCACAGGAGACAGTCTCAGGTTGCACCAGGGAGGGGTTAGATGGGATTTTTGGAAAAACTTCTCCACAAAAAGCTCATTGCCCAGGGCAGGGGTGGAATCCCCACCCCTGAGTGTCCAGAAAAGCTGGAGATGATGTGGTTTGTGGTGCTGGGCTGGTGGCTGGACTTGATCTTCAAGTCTTTTCCATTGCCATTGTGATTGCATTTCTTGGATTGTTCCTGAAGAGGAGCAGAGCAGGGAGAGCCCCTGGGGTGGGTAAGAAAGGAAGGGATCAGGATTCCAGGAATCTTAAACTGAGTTGGTTTTCCATGATCCGAACCATCTGCTCTTCAGCTGCTGCATCATCCTCTGCATTCCCAGTTTGCTGGTCCTGCTGGCTCAGGTCAGACCACCCTGGACCTCTGACAAGCTCCTGGGAGATGATTTCCTCCTGTGTTGTTTAACTGGTTTAAGTGATGCTGGAGAGGGGACAGGACAGTCTGGAGTGCTCTTCATGCCCAACAAAAACCAAAGTGCACCTTCACTGTGGGCTGGGCCACCTGGGCAACCCCACCCCCAGAACTCCAGGGACAAGGAAAGTGCTGCCAAGGAGGAGCTTCAGCCACAGCTGAACCTTCTGCCCCTTCTGTCTTCACCAGGACCCCGAGAAACTAAAAGTTTGGTCTCTTCTGAACAAGGAAAAGTCTGAGAATCATCAAATCACAGAGGCTGGAAAAGACCCCTCAAGTTCATCCAGCCCAACCATCAACCCCTCACCAAATTCCAGTATAAACAGATGTCTTCCATTTAAATTCACTTAAAAATAATGTTAATAATAATAATGAATCATTAACAAACAGCTTGGAGGTGCCCTCAGCATCTTTCTTTGCAACTCTTTCAAGCTGTAGCTGAGTGCTTTGGCTGCTATAAATGACAATTAAATGTCACTGCTAAATGTTCTTTGTGGCACAGATTTTCCAGCTGAGCATCAATTTGTTAGTTTATAGTTGTTTACATTAAGAGCTGTGAGTTTACAGTGAACTATAGACATGTTCTGATAAGAATATCATTAAATTAATGCACTCATAGAATTAATTACATTAATGCACCAACTGATACATTAACAAGCTTTCCTATTAATATATTTCAATAATATGCACAAACTCACTAATAAATGTTCATGTAATACTGACATCAACAAATTAGCAGAGAAAACAGATTTAAAGCCTTGAGAGAATTTTAAACCCCAAACAACAGAGATTTTAATACACTGACAATCCAAAAGAGGGAGAAATAAGCTGCATTGTTTAAGAAATTCCCAATTCTCTCCTCAAACCAGGGTGTTACAGGCAATGCCTGTCCTTCAAGGAAAGCTTGGTCTGTGGATGTTGTGAATGCTGCAATTTTTTCCAGGAGATAGGAAAAATTACATTTTTTAAGTAGAAGAAACAGAAAATACTAAATAATAGTCTGGGAAGTTTGAACCTCTTCCAATCATTCCAATTCTTCTCTCACATTCCATCTGTGAATCATAATCAAACCCTTTCTAGTGTTGAAACAGGACAAGTATCCACATCCTCCCCAATATCATTGTGGTTCCTCCTTAGAAAGGCACAGAAGTTGAATATTTTTCTTGCATTTTCCCACCTGGAATCTTGACAGAGATCTCATGTCCCAAAACCATGAAATTCAGCAGAGGAAATACCTCTTTTATTCATTAATTCTATTGGCTGTAAATGCAACTTGGAGAAGGAAAGAGGAGCTGGAAAGAAAAATTCCAGTTTGTATCCATCTTCCTCAGTGTGGATGGAGCCCAGTGGGCTCAGCAGCCTGTTTGCCTGTTTGCAGATGAAATGCATCTCTCAGCAAATGAGCTCCTCACTCAGAAAAATAAAGATTACTGAACTGCAGTTATTACATGTGGGGGCTGGGACTTTAATTGGAGCACTTTCTGCTCTTGTGAATCCTCTGCATGAGCTACAAAGCAAAGTATTCACTGCTGGAGGATGGGAACTCCATCTCCTGTTTACCTTTATTTTCTCATCACGTTTCAAAGTTCTGTATCCAATCAAACAAATTCCACTATTTACTATGCAATAAAATCCCCATATTTTTGCCTTGTTTCCATGTTACACCAAAATTCCCTGTTCTCATTTAACAAAAGTGTGGGGATTAAGATTAAGGAGCTAAATAAAGTATGAAAAGTGACATCATTCAAGTGTGGTTTAAAATCAGTATTATTAATGTGTCATTGCACAAATCAAGACTTTAAATGGTGCAGATTGAGCAGAATTCTCTTTGATGAATATCAACACTAGGAAGTGTTCCTGACATAAATCCACCAGGAGCTGAGAATGGGCATTAAATTTGCCCTCAGAAATGCAATTGCAGATGAACTGTGGTTAAAGTAGGACAGGATTAAATGAGCTCCACATTTCCTTTCATTGCTTCACCCAGGCTCCTGCCATTCTGTGGGAAAATGAAAAGAAACAACAAAGAAACCTTTCTCATTTTACTTCATCATGTAAATATTGCTTTAGCACCTCTGCTCACATGGACTGAAATATTTAGCAAAGTGTCTGTCCCAAGGTGTTCTTCTCTAGGTGCAGCTAAAGAGAAAAAATAATTATTAATTAGTGCAGCAGTTTATTTTGAAGTTTTCTTGTATTTCTCATTCCTTTCCCATCCTTTCAAGCATATTGTTGTTGCTTCTAATACATAAAAATATATATTATAAAAATATAGGAGTCTGATATTCCTCGAGGCTTTAATTCGTGATCAAATTTCCAAAAGCTAAAAAATATAAAACTATTGAACAGCAAAATCAAGGTCAGCTAAGAACTAGAGCACTGTTTGGTGAGGTCTGTTCCAGGGAAATCTAGATCAGGAGTTCTTGCACAGGAGATGGTCCTACAAGTAAATTCTGGGCTGTTTATGGAAGGGAAACTGCACAGAAAGTGTTTTAAGAGGTCTTTTATTATCTGGGTTTTCTTCCAGAGAAGATCTGCTGTCTCTCCCTGTGGATGATAAGGAGTTCAGTCTGGGGGCTCTATTTCACTGCTGATCTCCAGGTTTCAAGCTGACAGGGAAACTTTTATATTTTTAGGACTCAAGGAGTTTCTCCTCCAGCTTTTTCTGGTTTAGAGTTTTCAGATTTCCAGTGACAACTTGACTCTTTTCCTGCTTATTTCGAGGACACTGAGGAACTTTCTATCAGAGTGGCTTCATAAATCCTGGACTTCTTTCTGAAATTTCCTCACTGGTTTAAAACATTTTTTACCAGGTTTTTCCCTTGCATGTTGAAGCTCAGCACGACTCTGCAAAGTGCTCTGTCATCACACCAGGGAGTTCAGTGTCTTGAGTTCACAGTGATGAATTAAGAGCTACAAACATAACTCAGTGGGCTTTCCTTTCAGAAAATAGATGTTGCACATCAGAAGAGCCTGATATTCTTCCTGTGCCTGAGTTAGTTCAGGTTCTCCTGCTGCAGCCCCCCAATATTCTTGTCAGGAAGAAACTCTGAGTTTCCCTTTCAAGAAAAAGAGTGGGCTGAGACTGAGGTTCTCAAAAATGCATCACCAAGATAATTCTTTCTGCATTCCAGAGTGGAGTGGGATGGTCCTTCAGTCTGATGTGTGCTTTCTGGGAACACTTTGTTACAGGCATTGAAAACAGCAGCAGAGCACACTCCTGGAACAGGGTGGAAGTGTTCACCACTGCCACAGGAACACAGCTATTCCACTTCTTACTCCATTTTTCTCTGCAATAAAAGTCTCTTCCTGTCAAAAACACCCTTTGGAATCACACTGTGCACAATCCCCTGCCAAGCATTAAACCAATTTATTAGTGGTTTTATGTTGGGCTGCAGGAAGTGTTAATGTCACCTTCACTTTGGAGTGTGGTAATTGCAGAATTTGGCCTCTAGTGCAGCTTGAAGAGGTTCCATGATTAACTCTGATTGTTTGCTGTCTTCCCTTTTGCTACAAGCCTTGCTTGCAGAAGTTCAGCAAACATTAGCTTTTCTGGAGAGGCCCTACAGCAAACACTGGAGCTGCTGGAGTAGTGTGTGTACCCAGCAGATACTCCTCTCCTTCCAGTGAAAAACACCTCAGAGCTTCCCCTATGGAAAAAATGTGATGTGCAATGCAAGGGAAGGGCCCAGAATGATTGTCATTCATCCTGTGAGCCAGACAAGAACTGAACAGAACATCAGCTGGTCCAAGGGCTTTGCATCAAGGAACACAAAGCTGAAATGGGCTTCACAGAAAGGAGTGTTCCCCCCAGCTTGTGAGGAAAGAAAAACCCTGGGGGAACTTGTGATTCAGCTCTGTGCTGGGAACAGCAACTTTCAAAAGCAGCTGGGAAAAGGGACTGTCCCACTCATGGGGAATGGCTGGAGGGAAACCATGAAAGACCAGGAGGAGCCCTTGGAGACTCAGTCAGGACACAATGGGGTTGATTTTAATTTAGTGAGAAAACAGGTGTTTTGGCAAGAGGGTTTATGGGAATAACATAGAACGAAGGACAAGCATTGCACTGAAGCATCAGCAAACACCAACCCCATTCAGTTCAGTGAGAGGATCATTAAAATCATTGCACTACAGTATCACCAAACAAAAACACATTCCACAAAAAAAAAACAATTTAAAGCAGTCAGGAACCCAGCTGGGTACAATACAAGTTCCTTTGGTTTTAAATTACCCACAAGAGAAAGAAAAGGGTAGGGGGAAAAAAGAGATTAAAAGAGTGAAGAAGAAAAGAGAAAGGGAAGAAAGAGGGAAAAATAGTTACTGTCAAAAGCCACATTTTGCCAGTTCTCCAGACCCTGCAGAGGTTATTTACTGATAAAAACTCAATAATTTAACTGCTAGATCTCGAACTCTGGTGACCTCAGAGTGATCTCTAACTCTTCTGTGACACCACTCTGAACTGCTTTGTCCAGAATGTGTCCCACCCCTTGGCAGCCCCTCCCTGAGCTGGAGGGGCATCCAGAGAGCTGCTCCTCCTGGCTCCTGGGGCCACCTGGACTCTGGAGCTCATGGATCTCCCTGGGAAGGTCTGGACAAGGGGCTTGTTCCTCAAGAGTCCTTGTTTTGGAGCTGCAGCTCCACCTCTGCTGCTTCAGAGCTCCTGGGCCAGGCTCAGCAGAGCCCTTGGGCTGGATTTGGGCTCTCCCTCCTGCCATCAAGTCCTGGAGCAACTTGGTGGGTGTGCAGAGGAGCTTTATATGTGTCACCACATGACATCACCTCTGAAACATGTGGAGCCTGATGGTAGAAAGGAGCTTCTTGTTCATGAGGCTTCAGGGACAGCTCTGAAGGCACAGCTATTTATTTATGAACAACACTGCATTTGCAAGGTTATTATTTGAAACGCTCTCCCCTAAACTGAGTTTATGCAGTGAGATAAGACTGGCTGCCTTCATTCTTTTTCCATCAGCTTTCCCAAGCCCAGTTGTGAATGTTCCCTTCAGACACCATCAAATTTCATTTAGGGACTCCCCAGCTTGGGGACATCTGTTTCCAACAGGAGCCCACAGATTTTACTGATCATAACTTCAACACATATTCCACAAACATTACTGGGGTATCTAGAACATGCCTGGATGAACATCCAGTTACACTCGTGAAATGGCTTTTAAAAGAAGTCATTTACCTCTTAATTCTTTATCTTTTCTTGCAGTGCTAATCATTCTGTACAGATCAGAGGGGCTTTGGGCTCTAATTACAAACAGAATAAAAAAAGGAGGGGATATCACAAAGTGGGCAATATCCCTTTCCTGACACTCTGTCAGCTCTTGGGTTCTTAGGACTGTTTTCTCAAGCTGCACACATCACATTTTTAGCCATAATAAATGTAGAACACTTCTTGTTTTGAATGAAAAATATACATTCAAATGTTAATACATAGAAATGTCCTATATACTTGGAAGAGCTTAAATAAATGAGGAAGGCTGATTATCAAGTCAATTAATCCAACATATCTACAGGAGTCACAATTAATGTCTCTCTTTCATCAGGAATAACAATTCAATTAGTTTTTTCCTGATTCTGTTGCACATCAGGCTGGAAAATTTGGGTTCAGGTGGAGTGGGAAAAAGCCTGTGGTTTAATGCCTTTTTGATCATCCCTGTGCAGAAATCCACCAACAGGGACTGTCAGAGAAATCATGTGAAGGGTGAGGAAAAGGATCTGTGCTGGGAGCTTTGCTAAAGCTGTTGGACATTTAAAGTTATAAACAAGCTTGGAAGTTCGAAACTCTTCTCTCCTTCCAATAGTTTGAAGTCAATAATGTGGGCAATCCTGTATTCTATGTTGGCATCTTCATATTTTGATTAAAAACACTTTTATTCTTTATTTTTTTTCACTGCAAACAAAAGGGGGAGGGGAGAAAAAAATGAAACAAATAATGGAGGGAAGGAATAGAAGTATTTTCTAGGATAGGACACAAGAGACACATGGGATAGTCAAAAGCTCTTCCTCAAAGCAAGTCTAAGGCAGCAGAAGGTTATGAGATCATCAGAGCAATGTTAAATCACTGAGCAGGATGTTGATATCACACACATTACCAAAAATGTAAATAATTCAACTACTATTTTTTGAATGATTAGCTAATTTTTACAAATTCCAGAGATCAAACACAGGATACTGCTCCTTGATTTTGGCTTTCCTGCTTGTTGCCAGTGTTCTCTTATCAGAATAAATGTTTTGCCTTATCTGCTGTCAAACATTGCATAAAAAAGCAGTTATTTTCCCAGTGTAGTTATTGAGAGATTCATTCTGTCTCCTTGAATAAGATGCACAGACTATTTGGGGTTTATGTCTGCAGGAGATGCTGAATCCTTGTCAAATGTACAGGGCTGGACAACTTGTCTGTAGGAAGAGGGAACACAGAACCCACAACAGGGTGATGGAGATGATTATTGCAAGCCAGGGGCACTCTGTGAAAAACCCTCCCTCATTTATTGGGTTGGGGGTGTTCTGTTTTATTTTTATTATTCAACATGACTGGGGTTCTCTCCCCTCTGAAACCACCACAGTGTGGGGGTCTGTGCCCTGTTTTTGCTGCAGAGATGTGACACCAGATGGGGCTCCCAAAGCACATCAGCCCAGAGCAGGGCGAGAGTCTGGGCCAGATGGTGAAGCAGAATATTGCTAAATCTGCCTGCAAGGTATGTGAGCACAGCATGGCAGCCAGGCAGAACAAACAGAAATGGGCAAAAAGCAGCAGAAACAACAGCTGAGCAAAGACTGGAGGCTCCAGCCTTGTGTAGCAAAGAGACATGGGGGGGGTAGGGGGAAAAAATGTGAATTACGGCAGAGAAGAAGTAAGAAATTATTTACAGCAGAGTAAGAAATGCTGATTCCAGCAGAGCAAGAGGTAAGAAATGGTGATTTACAGCAAGGAAATATCGATTAAAACAGAGAACAAGACAAAGAGGGTGTGGTGACAAGGAGTTCTGGTGATGGGCCTTCCAGCTTTACTGAGACAGTCCCACCACAGGGCTTTTGTTTGAAGAACACAGAAATTTAGTTAAAAATTGCTTCTGTGGTTTGGCTTTTTAGGAAAGGCAGCACATCTCCAGAGAGATTGCACTGGATTTTTGCTAAAAACCGACTTGTGTTGAGCTCCTTCCAAACCATTTTGGCTGCTGTGCAAGGAGCACAGGTTCCAGGGAAGGCTGGAGACCTGAAGGCTCAGAAAACAGCAACAGCTCCTTTCAGCTGCATCCCCTTGGAACAAAGCCTTCAGCTGTGCCCAGCCCTTGCAAAGCTTGGTAATTCATGGGAAGACCTATACCCCTGACAATTTTTATTTCTTTGCTTGAGGTTTAGTGGTTTTCAAAGGCAGGAGGCTTCAGTAAGGCTTCTCCACTTATTTCTTTCCTGAAGTGTTTCAGACAAGAGGTAGAAACCCTCAGGTCTCTCATCTTTTAGAAGACAATAAACCATCTTGGAAAAGCCTGTATGAATTGTGAAATTCCTGAACCTGTCCCCAGAGTAGAGCTCTGTTGTTTTAACCAGGTGCTGGCTGAAAAAATTCAAGGAATCAGCCTTCATTATTATTTAAGAAAAAAAAAACACAAAAAAACCAAAACCAAAGACTGAACTAATAGATGATTCTTCATTATTTGCATAGAATGAAAATAAAACATTGAAACACAGACTGGTTTGGGTTGGAAGGGACCTCAAAGTCCATCCAGTGCCATCCTCTGCCCTGGGCAGGGACACCTCCCACTGTCCCAGGTGGCTCCAACCTGGCCTTGGACACTCCCACGGATGGG
The DNA here is from genome assembly GCA_013400695.1 of Neodrepanis coruscans. NCBI lineage: Eukaryota > Metazoa > Chordata > Aves > Passeriformes > Philepittidae > Neodrepanis > Neodrepanis coruscans. The sequence goes on from VYZS01034922.1 coordinate 17,376, forward strand.
GCAGCCACAGCTTCTCTGTGCCTCACATTTAGACAGGGTTTTTTGCCAGTATTTTAGGATTTGGGGAATATTTAAAAGGAAATACTTTATAGGGAAAGTCCCTCCAAACTGGTAAGTCCCTCCTTTACCTTATTCAAGGTAAAGAGCAGCTTTAGTGAATGGACTGGAGGTTGGGTGGGGGAAATGTGGTAGTTAATAGTCAAATTCTGTGTGATACAGGGCAGCACTGACAGCAGAGTCAAGGGGAAGTGGGACTAAATCACAGCTTTTGACATTACCTTATTTTTTAAAAAGCCTCTCTGAGGCTTTCAGAAAATGCACACGAGCATTGTCTGGGTTGGGAGAGCAATTTTCTCCTCTACCTGAGGGAAGGAAAAGCACCATCCCCACCCTGAGCACAGCAAAGCAGAGTCAGTGAGTGTCTGGGGAGAGCAGCCTTGCTGTCTGCAGCTCTGCTGAAGGATTCCTGTCATCCAGGAGAGAAATATATGGAATAGAACCCAAGCCAGAGGCAAGATGCTCTTCTGCTCTTCACTCTGAAGTTTCTATTAAATTTTGATGAGTTGGCAGTGCATTCTGAAGGCCACACTGAGCTGCTCAGCTTTCTGGAGGGCACAGTGTCTCTAAACCTCTCTGGACACTGAGCTCTGGGCTCACTGGGATGCTCAGAAACAAACTGGGAAGCAGCTCTGAAGTTGGTTATTGTCCAACTGCAGAACTCTGCTCCACACTTCATCCAAGATGAATTTAAGAAGCAACATTTGGTGCCACAGAGCACCAGAGAGTCTTGGTTTTGGGATGGTAGGAACAACAGGAAAAAGAAAGGCAGACAATTCCCAGGATCAAACAAGCATTGTGGCACAGCCCTGCACTGGAAATTACAGCTTGGACTGCCCAAATCCTCCACTTGCATTTAAATATTAAAGAGAGGCCTTGAGGTCAAATCCAGATGAAATATCCATGTAAACTAAAGAAATGCAGCTCCCATGCCAAGGCTAAAATTTGTCCTTTTGATTTAATCCAAGAATCATTATTAGTTCTTTCTCAATGACAGGAACACTTTCAATTCTCCTCCTTTCTCTGGTTCTGTGTTCACCTGTCCCCTGTTCCTCTGAGCCCTGAGGTCAGTGGGAGCAGTTCCTGAGGAGAAGGGGAGATGGGGGTGCAATAGGGAGCCAGAATTCCCAAGGCTTTCCCAAACCCAGGACCTTGGTGTTGGGAGTTTTCTCCTGTTCCTGCTGGGTCTGCCTGGGGTCACTTCGGGTGTGCCAAGTGCTGTCACTTTATAGAGCTGTAAATTCAACATTATGAACCAAATCAGCTGAATCTTTGACATATTTTATGTGTGAAAACGTCTGTGATTTATGTTTATAACCTCTGGACCATGGCATCATCCTGTGCTTGGACTTTAGGTGATCTTCTTGCCTCCTGTGTTTGCATTTTTGGGAGCCTTTGGAACAATCCTGTTTGGTTTGGTTGCTTGGAGGTTTTATTGAGGTGTTTTTAATACTCATGACTTTGCTGAGCACCTAAATAACGTTTATTGACACAATCTAATCATTCTAGTTCTTCTTCCAGGATCATTAGGAGTTCATTCTGGAAAAAATAGTGACACACAGGACACAGTGGTTGGGTAACCATGGGGCAGTAACATCAGGGTACACAGACATGATTATTTCACATCACTCACCTCACTTTGATTTTACTTAGAAATTTTACTTTGAATTTCCCCTTATTAATACAACACATGTCATATGAATGTGCCCCAAATTTTGATAAAACTAAGATTTACTAAACATTTCCAACAGGAAAAATTACCTGACATCCATATAATATCTAAGCCTGGTATAAAATACAATTAATACCAGTGCCTATTAGTTGCTTACAAATATTGATCAGATCTGTTTAAACTTTTTCCCCCCAAATTATCAAACATGGCAAACCCATATACAGACAAAATATAAGAGAGTTCTTCAGCTCTTGCTTTGCCTATGAATGTCTTTTTTTTATTCAAACATGTAAAATTGTTCAGGATTTGTGCATAGGCAGCAATGAAAAGAGCACAAATATTCCACTCTGGAATAGCTGTGGACATAAATTCTGTGAGCAACCCACCAAAATATGAAATACAGACATGTGCAGATGCTGATTAATGGAGAGGTTAATAAAGGGCAGGATACACAGAATTATCTCATAATATGGGCATTCAGTGTAAGGAATTAAATGGCTCAATAAGAAAATTTTCTACAGTTGCTACCATTCCCTGATCCTGGTATACATGCAGCTACATTTGAAAGTGTAAAAACAAGAAAATTATTATTATTATTATCATCATAATCATCATCATTATCATCATCATCATTATTATTATTGTTGTTATTATTATTATTTTTACTTATTTATTTATTTATTTTCCCTTGTTTTTCCTAGATGGGTCTTCCAATTTCTGAAATGAGTTGAAATCCACATGAAAGGCAACAGAAAGTTGTTGCAAGATAGCAAAGGTGTTCATAAAAAATAAATCTGCTAAAATTACCTGTAGCCACCACATTCCAGTTTAGGAAATTCATTCAAGACTTGGAGGCTTTTGATTTCTCAGAGATCTTTGGAGGCAGCAAATGCTTCTCCCATGAAGTCAAATAAAAAATTTCCCATTAGAACAGTGTCATCTGCAGAGTGAGATCAGAGTGTTTTGGAGAAAAGAGTCTCAAGTTGAAGCAGGGGAGGCTTAGTTTGGATACTCTGGAAAATGTCTTCACTGAAGAGTGGTCAGGACCCCTGGAAGTGTTCAAACAGTGAGGATGCTGGTTAATGGTTGGATTCAAGAATCTCAGAGGTCTTTTACAAGTCAAATTATTCTACAACTCCATAATCCCTTCAAAGAAACCTCTAGAATTATTTTTTTTACTGTCCCAAGCTGAGATTAACTTCTTAGAGAGTCTGGCTTGTGTCACTTTTCCTTATCATCAGATCCTGAATTTTGAATCTGGGCATGAGAAAGAAGCTAATTCTTAGAGGAGAGAAATGGTGAGACAGCTTTGTTAATTAGAGCCAATTACACGTGTAATTTAAAGGAGGAAAAATCACTTTCTAACCTGGGCTCATTGAAGTCAATCATCAGGTAGAACTGGATCCTGCTGAAGCAGCTCCTCACTGATTTCAGTGCAACCAGCTTTTCTTTAATTAGTTTTTATTTATTTCAGGATAATAAAAAGTAACATATGCAGCACATTTAAAAGAACTCTCCTCCTTTTAGAGCATTAAAGTTGAAGTAGAGTTCCTTTGCATAATTGCATTAGTAAACAGATTAATTTACATTTTAATTTGCATTAGCAGTGTAATTGGGATTCCAAAGTGTAATATAGAGAAGGGAATGAAAGCAGGAACAAAGTTCTGCAGCTACTAAAGGATGGAGATACCAGACTCCAATTAAGACATTCTTTTGTCAGGCCTTATCTCTGAGGTTTGCAAGATTAACTTAAAACAAAATGGTTGCTTTTTATCTCCCCTGTCAGCAGTTTCAGTTCCACAACTTAAAAGGATTCCTTTGGAAATGAGTGTTAGGAAAGGCAATTTCTTCCACTGTGTCTTCCCAGTAACATTGTCCGTATTTTGGGATAATTTATGTTGCTAAGAGGAATATTAATTCTGTCTTGGTGGCCCTTGCTTTCACCTCAGAGAGGTTTCCTTTGCAAAGAAAATTCATTCTTTTGCAACTGAAAATTCATTGTTTCTGAATGAAGTTTGTTTACTCTGAGAGTCCCACACCCCATCGAGGTGGTTGTGGACTATGATGAGTAAATATGTTGGTGTCATGCAATGGCACCATTATTCGTGGAAAAATGCCAAAATTTGTCCCAGCAAGTGCCACCTGCACAGGAGGGAGAACTTGTTGTCTGGGCAGTGCCCCAGCCCTGGGCAGAGAGCAGAGAGGGGGGGAGTCTCCTCCTTGGAAATATTGCAGAGCCCTCTGGACACAGGGCTGTGCCCTGTGCTGTGGGATGGCCCTGCTGGAGCAGGGAGGGGGCACCAGGTGGGGCACTGGGGGCACTGCCAGCCTCACCCAGACTGACATTCCATGAGAGCTGCACAAAAGAGCTTCTGAGCTGATGCATCAAGAGTAGCCCTAGTGAAGCTAATTGGTTTCTGGGAGAGTGGAAACTACAAAGAAGCAAAATCCAGCTCAATAGCACATTAAAGGTGGGAAATTACTGGTTTTGAACACATAAAAATGAATCTGACAGGTGCCCAGAGGACACAGAACAAGAGACTCAGTAGCAAAGCTGAACCTGAACAAAGTCTTAGCCTGAAGATCCAGAACTCCGTGTCAAACTCAGAGCACTTCAGACTTTGAAATAATTATGGCTTTTTTATGCAATGCCAGAAACCAGATGGTCAGCTGGGTGAGTTAGTCCTTACAGGCAGAAGTCAGTTATCAGACATGGAATTCTGAAGAGCCAAGTAAAACAACTGTGCCTCAGATACATTATTTGCAGCTATTTTTAATTTAGGGACTTTAGTGAGTTTACTCCAAATGTATGTCTGTGCTATGGGGAATATATTTCCAGGAAGCATGTCAAGAGTTGATGTTGAATCAACCCTTCTCAGCCTGTTTCATTTTTCAGATAACTCAGTTGTGATTTGTTTTAATTATTAACAGGTTTCCAGCTCTTTTCACAAGAGAGGTTTTACTGAAGATTTCGACCAAACTTCTTGTCCCTACAACTTCATTGCACTGACTCTGAACCACCAAGCTTTGAATTTGACAATGTCTTTCTTCATATTTTTAGTGAATTAAAGACATTTATTTATCCTGCAAGGATAGGCCTCTGTTAGACTTGGAGAGGTTTGAGCTTTGAAAGCATCTGCCAATGTAGGAGAAAGAAGTGGAAAACTGCATAAATGGGTGCTCTGGTTGCATGGAATTCTTGGATAAACCTTAGAGATTTGCACAGAGTAAAAATGATGGGTTTTGGACCTTAAAGCTCATCTTGTTCTCCCCCTTGCCATGGGCATCTCCCGCTATCCCAGGTTTCTCCAAGCCTTGGACACTTCCAGGGATGGGGCAGCCACAGCTTCTCTGGCACAGAGAGGTGAACAAGGTCAGAGTTTGGTGGTCAAATCCACCTGGAAAAAATTGGTAAAGAAACCCAAGTACAGATTTGTACAGAGCTGCAGACTGACAGGGGACTTGTGCAGCAATTTGCCATTGTCCATGCACGACCATGAATGGTCCAGAGGGCATCCAAAATCCTGGTGGGAGGAGGTCTGTGGAGATGGGAGAGTCATTTGAAGTCTCATTGGACCTCTAACTTAAACAAAACACCTGGTGTTAAATACAGCATCCAAAATGTGATTATAAATCTGGCAATGACGTTCTCCCTGACTATTTTGGTGGCCTATCTTTTGAATTTAACAAGGGATTGCTTCATGTGGCAGCCCCACAGTTGTACCACAGTGAATATTTTAATCAGTGCTGAGTTTTCCTCTTTCAAGCTCACTGACTCCACTTCATTACTGCTATTAAACCTGGTAAACAGATATTTCCTAATCTAATTTTTCAGTTTCCTAATTTCTTAATTTCATGATCTAATTTCCCAGTAGTGCTCATTGTCCTGCCTTATTCCTTTTCCAGCATTCCATATTTGCAGTGATTTTCTCACCTTCTATGATTTGTATTAATCTGCTGAGTGTTTCTTCACAGTAATTGCTTTCATCACTCCTTTCTGAAACTCCACATTCTTCAGTATCTTCTTGGAAAAGGTGGGGATAAGTCCTGTAAATAAGACTTCAGGCCTAAATTGGTGTACAGTGGTTATTGCTCCCATTTTTTCCTGCTACAGAATCAAAGCACTGGAAAATTTCATTATGGGAAATACTTTGACAGAGAATTTTTGGAAGAGAATTTATCTGGTATCAAAGTCAGTTATCACAAGATATTAGAACTGACCTGAAAAACCAAGAAAGTCAAGTAAGAACTAAAATGCTCTGGTGCCATGATCCAACTCTGCCTTGAAATTCCCCTCTTCCATTGGGTTAAAAAGTCATCATAAGTATTGAGATTTCAGGTTATTTAGCCTTTAGTAATAACTTTAAGTGTTTGAGCTTTTTAATAAGTTTTAAGACACACCTGGCTTTGTAACATGTGCTTTTTTAATTTAAAATTATATTTTAAAAGGATGTGCTAAACATCCAACTCTTTCGAACTCTTTTGGGTGCCAGTCTCAGGAATGAGATTAATCCTAATTCCAGACAAGACTGGATTTTTCCCTGTCCTTCAACATCTACTAATATCATAGAAAATCTAGCTTGGAGACTAAAAAAGAGTCTTGCAATGGTCAGTAGAATAAATGATCATGTGACATAACGTTGCTGACACATGAACAAGAACCCAGAAATTCCCTGGGAATCTCCAGGTTTTCCTTGGCTGTGGTGTAATGAAGGCAGAAGGTATATTTGACAAAACATTTAGTTATACATCTGGTGTTTCCCTTGCTTGGAATCTGTCATCCTGCTCTGGTCTTTTCAGTGCCAGAGGAATATTTTGCCTGTGAGCCATTTGACTTTGTCTCATTTCCACCAAGGTACCCAGCCAGCCACAGAAATCACATATTGCTCTTGCATTAAACTTGGGCTAAATAGTTCTTAAAAACAGATTTCTTGGTTTAATTTAGCAAATCCAACGTGCCATGAAGTAATTGGCTTGGCTGCAGGTTACAACAGCATTTAATCACCAATGAACATTGGTGTTGGAACATCACCATGATCTCATTAATTTCTGACAGTAATTCATGAAGTAAAAGCCACTGAGTGTGGTACAGACAGGACTTGCTCAGTGTCCTATTGCTGAGAGAAGCTCCAAGTTTAGTTTACCTGGGATGAGCTTTTCTTGTCTGTACAGGCTCTCTCAGAGGTTGAAGGTTATTATGAAGCCCTGTCTGTGTTCACTGATGTTTTATATCATGTTATGTTTAGTTATAAATTTAACAAGTGCATTTCTTCTGGCCTCTGCACTGCTCAGTGCCTATACAAATAATCCTAATACATGATATACATAAAAATCAAACTGAACAAATGTTTCTTGGCATAATTTGAAGTAACTCTAATTCAGTGTTCACCAGATTTGCCTGACACCTCTTTCTTTTTGAGTTTGCTGCAGGGTTTATGGCCTGGCTGCTGTACAGACTCTCCCTGTCACAAAATAACCTTTAATACAAGTGATGGCTTCGGGAATGCTCTTAGAGAGCTGCAAACAGCTGTGTGCTCTGGATGCTTGCAGGAGGTTCCTTTGAAAAGTCTCTGTTGACAAATGACACCTCCCTCCTCATCCCCAAGGATATGAAACTTCCATTGAGCTGGGCTTGGATAGCACATTATTATTATTTCATCCCTCCTCTTGCAGCTCCCTTTGCTGGGATAAGTGAGTGCTTGATCATTTCATCCCTGAGCTGTTCCACCGCCTGGGGGTCTCCAAGGGATGGTTCTCATTAACACTTCATGAAAGTCAAAATCTTTCCTAATGCACCTCTAAACCCTGTGCTGGTACTTTGCTGTTCTGGAACACAAGTGGCACAGAGATTGTTTGCAGTTTCCCTGTCCTGTCACCTCGGGCCTGCTGTGAAAACCTGCTGAATGAATGCTGATTAAAACCTTTTGCAAGCAGAAACAAATTACTAATGTTTTACTTGAAACAAGCTGATGCTTTCCATCTTGAATTTAAGTAGAGTTACACGTACTTAAAATGTAATATATCTACTAACATCAAAGACTGAATATATTCTTTATTTCTAAAGAAAGGAAAAGGTGCAAATATTTGATATTTCCTCTAAATTCTCATCCCAGGCAGCCTGCTTTGTTAGGTTAACTATTAACTGTTAACTATTCCTCACAGTTACTCACAAGCAGGACAAACCTTTCAATGTCAAACATAGAGAGATACTAAGAGTAGATTGGTGTGGTAGGAAAATTGAGGTCCCCAATGACTGGAAAAAGGAAACATCACAACCACTCTAAAAACAAATTGTCCAAAAGAGGACCCTGGGACCTCCCAATCAATCAGCTGGAATCAGTTTGAAGCTCATACACATCAACATCCATTGGGTCTTTTGTGGGCTTCAGGCACCAGGCTGGGACTAGAAAAGTCTTGGCCCAGTTATGACTTGGGCTTTTACCTCCTTTGGAGTCTGAACCAAACCTGCTGTACTGGCCGAGGAGACAAGTACATCTCTCACAATTTGATCCAGCAGAAACAAAAATAAACCCTCTCCAA
>VYZS01034922.1:25952-36218 GCA_013400695.1 Neodrepanis coruscans
AAGGAAACATCACACCCACTCTAAAAACAAATTGTCCAAAAGAGGACCCTGGGACCTCCCAATCAATCAGCTGGAATCAGTTTGAAGCTCATACACATCAACATCCATTGGGTCTTTTGTGGGCTTCAGGCACCAGGCTGGGACTAGAAAAGTCTTGGCCCAGTTATGACTTGGGCTTTTACCTCCTTTGGAGTCTGAACCAAACCTGCTGTACTGGCCGAGGAGACAAGTACATCTCTCACAATTTGATCCAGCAGAAACAAAAATAAACCCTCTCCAANATATTCTTTATTTCTAAAGAAAGGAAAAGGTGCAAATATTTGATATTTCCTCTAAATTCTCATCCCAGGCAGCCTGCTTTGTTAGGTTAACTATTAACTGTTAACTATTCCTCACAGTTACTCACAAGCAGGACAAACCTTTCAATGTCAAACATAGAGAGATACTAAGAGTAGATTGGTGTGGTAGGAAAATTGAGGTCCCCAATGACTGGAAAAAGGAAACATCACACCCACTCTAAAAACAAATTGTCCAAAAGAGGACCCTGGGGGCTCCCAATCAATCAGCTGGAATCAGTTTGAAGCTCATACACATCAACATCCATTGGGTCTTTTGTGGGCTTCAGGCACCAGGCTGGGACTAGAAAAGTCTTGGCCCAGTTATGACTTGGGCTTTTACCTCCTTTGGAGTCTGAACCAAACCTGCTGTACTGGCCAAGGAGACAAGTACATCTCTCACCAAAAAAACCCCTTGCAGGATCTGCCTTCCCTAAACACTGGGGTGCTCTCTTGTCTAAGATGTGCCACAAGTGGGTTCAAGACACACTGAACTGGAGTTTTACCCACTTTATGTTTTGCCATTTTTACCTTTTTCAGTAGCAGGACTTGTCATCAATCTTCAAAAAGTTAATACATTGTTTACTAAAAATAAGAAAATTCAAAACAAAATTGGCTCCATCTGAAAATGTTATCAAGGATGGGCCTTAAATGGTGATAAAACCTTAAAATATTATAACTTATATTGGAGGAAAGAACTTACAGGGCAGTGCTGGGATACAAACAACAAGCAATGGCCTCCTGCACTTGTTGCAAACTTGGAGTCCATGTTTTGCATCTGGAGTGACTCTGGCAGTACAAAGTGCTCCAGAACTCTGAGCATTTTGTGCCTCTGGTTGGATTTAACAGTCCATTTGACATTTTCAGCCCAATGCCCTCCCCATTTTATTCCAATATCAAAATATTGGTTGGGAAAGTTTCCTGTGCACTTCTGAGAAAATCCCGAGCTACAAAACTTGCAGACAGAGGAGTTCAGTGGAAGGTGAGTATTGTTACCACCCCTGCACACCCCTGGCTGAAACAGAAACACACTCTATATATTGGCAATCTGTTACCCACCCATCTGAAATATCCTGGGGGATCTGCTCTGTGCAAGAAGGTGACTCAGCTCTCTGTATATTTTCCTTCTATGCCTAAATCCACGTTCTTACCTCTTCCTTTTTCATTTGGTGAGTCATGTAGCTCCAAACACTAAAGCTGTCATTACACTCTAATTTAATTCATATACCTTCTCCAGCTCATTTGATGTCATTAATGCCGAGATTGAGTGGCCTCTTACAAGCAGTGATTCATTAGCACAGCACATTCATTATTATGTTTGTATTTCAGCAGAATTTTCTCACGTTATTTATCAGCACTGAAAGTTTCCCATGAAATTCCATCACCTATTAGTGCAGATGGATCTGGGAACATCTGCTTTTTTATTTGCTGCTTGTTTCAGGAACAGTTCAGATCCTGTCAGCACCAAAGGGGAGCTTTTTGCTGATGTTTGATTTATGTGTGTGCTCTGTTTTTTTTTGTGTGTGTTGAATTTACCTTGTCTTGGATGAAAATGATGATTTATAGCAGCAAAATGAAGGTGTTCAGAAATAGAAATACTCCTTTATTAAGCATCACTGATCAATAGGATCAGATTTAAGTAACAGATTAAAGTTTTGGAAGGACTTTACCTCTCTGAAATGTACAGATTGAAGGGTCTTTCATGGAATCATTAAGGCTGGACAAAAGCTCCAAGACCAACAAGTTCCAGCCTTCAACCATATCCAACCATTCCCACCAAACCATGGCACAAAATGCCAAGTGTTCTCATTTTTTGAACACTTCCAGGGCTGGTGACTCCACCACTTCCCTGGGGGAAGTGAGGGTTTTCCCCTGGTTTTTTTTCCTCACAGTTTCATGAGCAAAGATTTAGCATTTTACACCATTAAAAACCTGTCATTTTAACTGTCAGAGCTATGGAAAATTTGTAGCTTCATTATGTAAGGTGGTTCTTTGTGTAAGTCTAAAATTGTACAAGTTATAACCCAAATTCCCTCATGGTATAACTTTTCAGAAGCTCATATAAACTCAGTGCCATCCTTGAACCATCCTTTGACATTTGTCCTGCATTGTGGTACAGATATCTCACGGAAAAGGGATTAAATCTCCTGAAAAAGTAATTCTCACATTGGAATTAGAGATGAAAAAAATCCTTCTGCATTTAATTCAAAGATGTTGGATGTTAAATGTCCACAATCCCCATATTCACAGGAACAAAAGGGGAACCCCCTCAGATGGGAGGCTTCCAGTTCTCCCTCAAGCATCAAAAGAGCTCCTGAAAGCCAAGGCTGTTTTACAGCATTAACAACTCACTTACACAGAAATCTTTAAATACTCTTATCATACTCATTTCTTTAGATGTCTATTAAATACTCAGGGTCTTCCCTGTATCACTGAAACCTCCAGAGTTTCAGTGCCTTCACCAGATGGTTGCTGGACTCAGCTCCCCTGGTGTAGCCTTGAAGACTATTCAAGATAAGTTCTGAATATAAAACATCTTGAACCAATAATAGTCACAGATGAGAAATCAAAGGCAAAATTAAGTGAATTTTTCTTTTTTGTTTCTTTTCTTTTGTTATCACAGAGTGCCTTAGACACAAACGTTGTAATTTGATAGATATTATGGGGAATAAAAAGACATTTACACTCTATTTTATCAAGTCTGTACACAAAGGCTTTTTACCAGCAGTGATTTGATTGAAGTGCATGAGTGCAACAAAGGAATAAAACAATCAGTTCTTGTCAAAGCACTCAAGGAAACACAGTTTTTCCTGGGTGACAATGGAGAGAATGGAGGAAAGGGAAAGGGAAAGGGAAAGGGAAAGGGAAAGGGAAAGGGAAAGGGAAAGGGAAAGGGAAAGGGAAAGGGAAAGGGAAAGGGAAAGGGAAAGGGAAAGGGAAAGGGAAAGGGAAAGGGAAAGGGAAAGGGAAAGGGAAAGGGAAAGGGAAAGGGAAAGGGAAAGGGAAAGGGAAAGGGAAAGGGAAAGGGAAAGGGAAAGGGAAAGGGAAAGGGAAAGGGAAAGGGAAAGGGAAAGGGAAAGGGAAAGGAAAGGAAAGGAAAGGAGGATTTATATATACATATGTATATGTATACATATGTGTTTATATATTCCCTATCCTGGTCTTCTTAATATTTTTTTATTTTCCTCTTCTTTTCGTAAGAAAGCAGTTAAAACATTTCAATATATGGCATAATTTAAAATTATAGGTTTTGGTAAGGACATTTTTAGATAAAATCAATTTATGTTCTTGGTTTTCATGTTTGCATGTGCTGAAAATAAGCTCTGCATTTCTTTCTTGATGTTACTTTTGATTTCAAATTTATCTTGCACTGCATTTGTGCAGAAAGGAGAATTAACTCCAGTGAAAAATCCCCAGACTGTGGGTAAGGACAGGAAATGACATTTGGCATTTTAAATTTGCTGCTCCATTGAATCAAACATTTACCCTGTGGACCAGGCAAAGTGTATCAGGCTGGTGATGCTGGGACAGAAAATCCTTTTCCCAGGGGGTTGAGCTGCCAACAGGGACTCTCAGGAATGTTCCATAGCTCTGCTCCACTCGGGGAAATGTGTGAGTGAAGGGCTCATCCCTTTTCCTGAGGGATTTCCTTCTTTATCCTGACATGAACATAAGCCAGTAGTAAGAAAGTGAGTAGAGCTGATAATTAAGTGTTTATAACTTATGTACCCAGACAGAAAAGTGAATGGAAATGCGATTCCTTCCTTTTCAGGTCATCTGGACCAGAGTGGGAATTGTTATGTTGGAGTAAAACTCCCTAAAAGAAGTTTGGGGTGAGATGGGGGTTGGCCTCTTCTCCAGAAAAATGAGGACAGGACAAGGGGAAAGAGCCTCAAGTTGTGCCAGGAGAGGTTCAGGTTGGATGTCAGGAAAGAGTTCTTCACTTAAAGAGAGGTCAGGCATTGGAAAGGGCTGCCCAGGGAGTCACAAATGGTCAGAAAAGGAGTGGATGTGGCACTTAAGAAATGGTTTTGGGGTTCTTGCCTGGAAGTTGGGCTTGATGACCCTGAGAGTCTTTTCCCAACCTTGGTGATCCTATTAGTTAATGCAAACAAAGAAGGAGTAACCACTAAATCCAGCCTGTACTTCCAAGGAAGGAGCATGGGAAATTTCTGGATGCATGAAGAAAAATTTGGGCCAATATCCTTCTCAATCCTTGTGCCTCTGAGAGTTCTTTTCATTTTAATCCTTCCTTCAATCAATAAAACACGATGCAACTCCTGATGGAACCCCTTAGACCTCATAGAAATTAAAAATAAACTGTAAACAGGAATTTCAGGAAAAAAAGGATCCTTTGAGTTGTCCTGTAATTCTGAGCCTTTTGTTGCCATCCAGCAGAGACTGATCCCACCAAGATGAGTTGGGAGCTGGCAGTGAGAGCTCAGGACACAAAAGCCTTGGAAAGAGAAACAGAGGAGGAAAAGCTGCAATTTAGAAATAATCTCTACTGGAGTTTCTTGAAGAGTATATTCTACACTGAGAAAAAGTCAGATATTTGCTGACAGACCTGTGAGGGAAGGACCCACAGCTTCTCCAGGCCCTTCCAACCCTTGATTCCTTGATTTTATAATGCTGTGTTATAAAAAAGCCCCCATTTATAGGTTGTGCTTCTAGAAGAGGTGACTTTCTCTGTGTCCACAGAGGTCAGAAAGGAAGAAAGAACTTTAGTAAAATCTTTAACTGTTACAAGCTAAGAGATCATATTTTTTCTCCTTCAGTCCTGCCATAAAGCAGGGAGATTTATTACTTCAAGTGTCCAAAGCATTAAAACCCACAAGAATAATAGACTTTCAGCTGATGAAGAAATTCAGATCATTAGAATGAAATTTCCCATATCAGACTCTTTCAGACTTTCCAATTTTGCACAAGGGGGAAGAATAAATGACTCCAATCAGAGCAGAGCAGTGACTGCCCCCAGTTCTGTTAAATATCACTGCACATTGTACAGAAAAATCTAAATGCATATTGCAGGGGGTGGTTAAACTGGGAAAAAACAATTGAATTTTGAGAAAAAAATACAATTTTGATTATTAGTACAATTCATAGATGAGACAATAACTGCACAAAATATTCCTTTTGCAAGCTTACCTATTATTTTTTCCTCTTCACTGTAAAAAATTCAGATGGCTTTTACTGGTTTTAGTGACATCATTCACAAACATCCTCAGTTTTCTGGGGAGACTCTCCCAAATTTTCCTTTAATCAATGAAAAGGGGAAAATTCCTCTTAACAACTTTTATAATTTGTGATCCTTCTCAAGCCAGTGTTGAGCCAGCACAGGACTCTGTGAGTTTATTTCATTAATGATAATTGGCTTAATTCTGGTCTAGTCATTTATTAAAGATGGGATATCAGGCTTGTGAAGAATTATTTTAATTGAGGCTGTACCTGGTTCCATTTCTTGACTTATTGCAGAGCTCAAAGCTTGTTTTCAGTTGAACACTTGGGCAAAATCAGTTGGGAACCAGGAAAAAGAAAATTTATTGGACAAATAAACCCCAGTTGAGGTCAGTGTCTCCTTCATTGCTGGCACAAACCCAGGGTGGGACCCAAAGCCATAATTCAGTTTGGCCCAGATTCCTTGACTGTTCTTATGAACTAAAACTCCCTGAAATTTCCAGTGGAATGATACATTTCACCTTCTGCCTTGCCCCTTATTCTTTCCCCTTGCACACTTGACTGCCTTTAAAATCTGTGCCTCTTTAATTGATTGGAGAAACTTTGTCCTGGGAACACTGCCTTATAAAATCCCTTTTCCCCAAGGTGAAAGAGAAAACCAGATATTCAGTGACAGTCTCCTGGACAGGGATTGTTAATGGGGTCACCTTAGAAATCCAGTTTCATCAAAACACTTCATACTCTCCATGCCCATGAAACTATTGGTTTAAAGACCAAATTTTTGTTTCTTCTTTATCAGGAGGAAAAAAAAAAAATAATATGAATGTCTTCAGCTGTTCCTGCTCTCACCAGCCTTCTCCTCACCTTGGAATAAGCCTAAAATACACAGCCTGAGTCTGGGTGTGGTTTGAGAAGCTTTATTCCCCTCACCTGCCCTCAGCCAGATAACAAATCCAAAGGTTAAACAGCAATCTAAGAAATTATTGAACAGTATTTGGAAAAAAAAAAAACCAACAAAAAACCCCCAGCAAAAAACAACAAACTCCTCCGCCCCAAAAAAAGGTAAAAATAGAAACTTTTTTTTTAAAAAAAAAAAGTATTCTCTAAATAATTTCCCCTTTTTGTGTGAGGATATATCTGTGCATATATGGATGTGTGGGAGCAAAAGTTGTTTAAACAGCGAGGTATGTGAATATTCATGAGCAGATTCCATGTCTGGAGGTCAAAGAAGAGCAGTTCTGGCCAAAAGAAATATCAGTCCTGCTACAAAAGAAATGTCTGCCACGAAAAATGAAAACCTGAGATTAAACTGTCATTGCTCATGATGGTGTGAAAATAAAATGAAAAAAAAAATAAAAAAAGAAGCACTAAACTGTGCCCCTACAAATGTCTCTGAGTCTTGAATTTAAAAGGCAGCCTTACAAATGTGGAAAAGGGTGTTAAAGGGTAACTTTAGACACACTGGAAAGAAGAGTTTGAGGGTTTGGATAAACTTTTGGTATAAATTTTTTGGCATTGAAAGAGAGTAGAGAGTCAACCCTTTGGGGAGCAGCTGAGGGAGCTTGGGGGGGCTCATCCTGGAGCAAAGGAGGCTCAAGGGGGACCTGGAATTTTCTGCAACACTTCAGACAAGGCTTCATAAGGAATAACATCTGTGACAGCCCCGTGGCAGCAGAATTTCCTGCACTGGATATTTCGGCCCCAGCTCATGTGGGGTGGTGATGAGAAGACCAAAAGAGGTAAAACTTCTCTCTTCATCACTTGGTTGCAAGTGGCTTTATGTTTTTCCCAGCAGCACCTGACATTTGCTGTATGTGCCACACAGTTCTGAAAACCATTTGTTGAAGGTGTGTGGTGTCACTTCACCTGAAAAAGACAAATAAATCAAGTTCTGTGAAATGCTGAAAAGAGTTTTTACCCATCAAGTTTCAGGCTGAGATTCTTCCCTATTTTCCACAATGGCACCATTGATTTTTAGGGAGTTTTGCCCTCTGTGCAAGTTCTAATTGCCGATTTCCTGCAACAAAAAGTTGATCTAATTAATCAGGAACTATTTTCCTTTTTCTCTGAGGCAGAGCACACTCTGATCTGACACAAGGAATGAGCTGATGGGGCAGACCCTGCAAAAATAAGGAGTCCAGTGCGTTTGGAAGTTGAAGCAGTGTCTTGGCTCTGCCACAGCAAAAGGCATCTTCTTGCTTTGATGGCACTGAAAATGTCCAGGACTCCAGAGATTCATTGAACTGGACACGAACAGTCCCTGACTGAGTGTGTGTCCAACCTCAGCTGAGGAGACTCCCATAAATATTTTCATGGGATAAAGTGGTGGGAAGTTGCTGATGCTGCCAGACCTGGAAGGGACATTGCTGTGCTCAAGTGGGTGTCTGGGCTGGGAGAGCTGGGGGGGTTCACCTGGAGAAGGGAAGGAGCCAGGGAGACCTTGGAGCCCCTTCCAGAGCCTAAAGGGGCTCCAGGAGAGCTGGAGAGGGACTGGGGACAAGGGATGGAGGGACAGGACACAGGGAATGGCTTCAAACTGCCAGAGGGCAGGGAGAGATGGGAGAGTGGAGGGAAATCCTTGGTTGTGAGGGAGGGCAGGCCCTGGCACAGGGTGCCCAGAGAAGCTGTGGCTGCCCCATCCCTGGGAGTGTCCAAGGCCAGGTTGGAGCCACCTGGGACAGTGGGAGGTGTCCCTGCCCAGGGCAGGGGGTGGCACTGGATGGGCTTTAAGGTCCTGTCCAGTCCAGCATGGGGAATAACCATGAAAGTAAAAAGATCTCCATTATTCTATGCCCATATTTGAAAACAGTGGGGGAATTTACAAGAAAGAACAGTGATGCTTTATCAAAAAGGGGAATTAAACCACAACTCAAATTAATAGAGGTAAAAGGAAAAGTGCAGCTTTTTACTGGGAGCTGTCCATGGTCCAAGCACATCAAAACCAATTACCTGCTACATTTACAGCCTTCAAAACCATCCACACCCTAAAGGACCCAAGCAAAGTTCATCTGACACCTGTGACCCCAGAGCACCCAACCAGAATCCTTCTAATTCCTTGCACCCACCCTGAATTTGCCTCCCCATCCCTTGAAGAAAGTCCAGGAGTTCTGGGCCTGTATTTTGTCTTCAGAGAAGAATGTGAACATTCAGGAAAAGGCCTCTCAGGGAAATTTATGATTCCAGCTACATGGTTAGACTAAAATCCCCCCAAAATATATGGAAAAACCTCAAGGCATCAACAGAAGCATCCAGTGGTTTGGGTGGTTTTTTGTTTCATTGTTTTTTAATGGAATGTCTCTTCCAGGTCTATTTGCTTTTGGTTTTAATTATTTAAACTTTCTAATTTAGATGAAATAATAACCTTTATTCTATTCTAATGATAGTAACCTGATTTTATTCAAAAAATTGGAAAGCTACAGAAGCTACACTGAGTCTGAAAATAGAAATCCCTCTGTGTCAGAAATCCAGCTGGAAATACCAAGTGTTACCATCCCCACCCTCATCTCTCCTGAATTTCCACTAAATTCTCTCAAGAATCCTGCCCTAGGTGTAATTCCCACATTCCAAATCTTCAGAACTGGAGGAAAAAAGGAGTTGGAATCTCTGAGAACAAATCATATATGAGGTGCTTAATTCCTTTAAACAAAAGTACAGGAAAAGCGAAGGACACAACTTGAATACATTTTTTTGGCCTTTTTATGACCCAGAGTTTGACCTCTGACTTCACAGTAATATTTTGGGCCACAGCCTTATAAATATTTTAAAATTGGCAGCAATTCTTGCCCTGGATCACAACAGTGTGAAGAACAGCCAGAGTAACCTTTTGCTCTTGAACCTCTGCTAAATCATCTGGCTCTCAGTGTCCTTTCCAAATTCTCCAGAAGATTTTAGTTTCACCTGCTTTTGAACTGAACTCAGACACCACTGGGAACAGCTGCAGTTCATAACTTCCAGAATTGTTCTGAAGAGTTGGGAGTAAGGGGCCAAAATAATTTAATTTCATTTCCTCTCTGCCCAGGCATGAGCCCCAGTGGAGCAATTACCACAAAGCCACGACCAGAGGGATCAGGGAATTAGACCCTGTTATAAACCACTTCTATCTACTCAGGTGCAGATGAAAAATGAGGCTGCTGAGGGAATGGACACAGCTCATAAATTAATAAATTGCCACTTTTTTGCATCTAGAACACACTGGACACGGCACAATGTAACCCATGGATTCCATGGGTGGATATGGTTAGAAGTGAACATCCTGCATCAAGAAATACGGAAATAAGTGCAAGAGCCAAAATAATTCAAACAAGATTTTCCTTCTAAATATGTTCTTAGTATTTGCTTTCTTTTTTTTTTTTTTTTTGCCTCATCCCCTGAATTTTCTCAATATTCCTTTGTGTTTCATTTCAACACATAAGAAAACCAACCAGGTGAAAGAATAAGGTTTTATAAAGTGTCATCTTTTTATCCAGGAGTGTAGTGTCACTCTCTAAAAATATCCCCCAGCTTGCACTAAAATTCTTTCTCAGGAGCTTCCTAAAGCAACAACACCTTAAAATATCTATCAACCCTCTTTTTTCTTTTCAAAATTGCTCCTCAGTTAAGGTTTTCTCAGCATCCTGCAGCAGGAAGTGCCACAATTTCTTTATATTCTCTATGACAAACAACTTCCTTTAATTAATTTTTTCTTGTATAATCATTTCAATACACATTTTTAAGCCCAAAATTGCCATAAGAAACTATTCTGTTTTTTTTTTTT
>VYZS01034934.1:8807-19047 GCA_013400695.1 Neodrepanis coruscans
GACTCAACGGCAGAATAGCTTTTCAATATCATGTAGTATTTTTAACTGACATAGAAGATAAAAATTAACATTCTGCCCTTAGAAATTACCTCATTTCCTTCTGGGTCATAGACAATATGTAAGAAGTTGTTGAGCCATTGCTTTAAAAGCNACATCAAGAAGTGCAAAACCCCACCAGCAAGGCTGTATTAAATCTGCCCAGCCATGGCTGAGCTCCTCATGGTGCAGATCTCCCATTCCCTAAAGTGGCCTGCAGCCTTTGGGGTCACCTGTGTTGTGGTGGCAGCTAGGACCCCCCAGGCTTTCTGCCTTTTGCATCCATAGGGGTTTCAGTAGGGAACAAATTGCAGGGCATATGAATATCATTATTGTACGGTTGGATTTAGTTTTGATCTTAAAGGTCTTTTCCAACCTAAACGGTTATATGATTTTATGTTCTACTTTTGGCTCAAGCCCTTCTACTACTTACATAACCTGGCAAAATTGACAGAATTTTTGTGTATTTTTTATGCTACAAATATTTCCAGATTTAGCCATTCACTCTTTTAATGGTAGCAGTAAAAAGTGACTGATATCAAAACTGGGTAGATGACAGTGATCATCACTTTTTTTCCCCCTTTTTTATGTTTTACTGTCAGTTATTTAATTGATGCTGCTTGGTATAGAGGAAGTCAGGTGTTGATTTCAGCAGATACTGTAAATGTTGCTAAGTTTAGTCAACTGTGTCTTGGAAATAGAAAACTGCAAAGTTTCAACCATCCTAGCGTAAATATAGCATTCATTCTGAATGCCCCAAACCCTGAGGGGAAATAGGGAAATTTTAAAAGCATAACAAAGAAATGTTACAAAATAAAAATAATTGTAGGAGGTGACATAAAAGAGTGAGCTTTGAAAGTGGATAAATCTTTTTTTTTTTGTGTACTTACATGTAGCCCCCTGCATCCCTCCTCTTCTTCTTTGTAAACTGTGCCTCCCTTAGACCTGAAAACGATGAGGTTGTCTGAGTACCACAGAATCATTGTCATGCCCCTGTTTCACTTGAGGGCCATAGGGTCTCATCCTTTACTTTAATAGCTCCAGTGCATTTAGTCAAGAGCTTTAACTGGAAGTTCTTTGGGAAGAGGCTTTGCTTTTACATCGTTGTCAGAGGAACTTGTCATATTTCGCAGCAGTTGAAAAACAACTACCAATACCAGTAATGAAAACAAGGGAAGTAAAAAAGGCAGGGATGTGTGTTTCTGCAGTTGCTGGAAAATGACTTATACTTTTAGCACTTCTTTCCCTTCCTCTAAGAAAGTACTTCTGCTTTTACTTAGTAGCTTTTCTGGACGACAAACAGAGGAAATATGGAGATAAGCAATTGTAAAGGGAATTTTTGCTTGTTTGTGTTAATGCACAAATTAAATTTTTCTCTCCCCTGCTTCTTCTGGCTATCTGCCAATTAGTAATTTGAATTACCAGGAAGCTGGAAGGTTTGGGAGTGTGACGAAATTCAATCAACCTTGAATTCAAAGTCAGGGTTTGTTTTTTTGATGATGATGATGATGTATCTTGAAAGGAATTTTGAAAGTGAAAATGCGTGGTGGTTTATGTTGGTTTGATAAGGTTTGCTTTATCATTCTAGATTTTGTTTCATTTTTTTACTGTACATTTTGTCCAGCTAGTTACCATGAAACACTGGTGAGATGGATGAATCCCGAGTGAACTATTATAAAGCAGTTTACAGTGGGCTGTAAGTAATAAGTTGTATTTCCCAAGGTTGCAGAGTTGGAATTGAGATTTAAATGTAGTTTTTAGGAATCAGCCTTCAACCTAAACTGCTTAGTTTCTCTCATTAGTTTGAATTACAAAACATACTTCATTAGGACAATATGAAGCAATCTTGAAATATTTTCTCTTAGTTTCAGGGTTCAAATGATGGTCTTATTTACAGGCATGTTCTGGTTTAAAATAAATGTTATACTGCAGGTGTTTTTCTTTGTCTGGCACAAAAATGGCTTAGGGATTTTACAAGTCCAAATGTAAGACTTGGTAGCAAAGAATTATATCTCTAGATAATACTTTTTTTTCTCTGTGGGTGATGGTGCTATTACTAAATTTAGTGATATTCCAAACTTTTAAGGCAAGGTGGGTTGTGTAGGATGTGAGAACAAACATGTTTCTTTTTAACACATTTTTAAGCTAAACAGACATTAACAATTTGTAATGAATCTCTAGATTTACTATGGGTTTCATTTATTACTGTCTGACTCACTTGTAAGTGTGGTCAAACTATGCTATTTAAGCTGATAGTTTAGGAGTGATTGTAAAATGCTAGTGACATTTTTGCTAAAAAAGGATTTCACAGTAGTTAAATATAGAAAAATAATTGAGTCTATGCTTAGATCTCTTTAATGTATCACACAATTTTTTGCCTTAATTTTTCAATACAAGTTACACCTGCATTGCTGCCTTTCCATCATTTTCTGTGGCAGGAACAGTGCTGTAGTGGAGAGTGCCACGGCAGGAGTCTTTGCTGCTGCCAGGATACCATCATTGCATCATTCACCCACCAAAGCAGCCTTGCCTAGTGTTGACTGAAGTTGATGGAACACGCCTTTTGAGGTGTCAGTCAAGGTTACAAAACAAATCTGCAGTGGAGCCAGACTTCAGAGTCAGACATCCTGATTTTTATCCATTTGGTTTGGTCCATTGCTGCTGTTCTTCATAGTAGGGTCGTACTTAAAGTACTTAAGCTCAGGCTTAAGAGATGAGTGACACCAGGGGCCCTGGGATGCGAATCCCCATCTGGTGTGGACTGAAGGCTTGCCCACAGCACCTTGTCCTGGCACAGCCTGCTTCCACACACTGCAGTCCTTCCCTGCCCACACTGCAGACTTCTGCCCACAGCAGGTGAGAGCTGAGAAGGAGCTAGGTTCTCCAGTGAGACCCACATCTCCTACCCGGTTGCAAGCCTGGGGTGTGCCAGGTGAGCACATACCTGAGGACTTGATTCTGCCTTTAGTCCTGGTCTCTGTAGCTAAGTCAACCAAACAAATATGTGTCTGTGATTTCAATAGTAGTCTATTGCCACATTTACAGGCACAGTTGAGCTATCCAAGAGTGGTATTTCCTCTTTTAGTTCATGCAGGGCCATTTATTTTCTTTGGTTTTGAGGTCAGAGAGATTAATGTGTGACTGTATCAAGTACCAGACATGTTTTTAAAACTATAGAGAGTTTTGAACATAGGGAAGGAAAATGTCAATTCTCTCATAGACCAAAGTGTTTAATACTGGAAGTTATAATTTGAACTTCAGACACCCAGAGCAGTTTTTCCATGAGTCCCCAGTGAAGACAGAAAATAAAGTTCTTTGATGAATTTTGCTATAACACTATGCTAAAATTATGAAGTTGTTCCAAGTGAGAGGAAAAAAGGCATGTTGCATCTTTTTTGCTGTGTGTCCTGTGGCTTTAGCGTACTATCACTTTTTTGTTTTATTTGCAGTTCCATAAGATGTTTCTCATCTTCTGTGTATAAAAATATTTGAAACCAGCATGCCATTCATCATCATCAACAACTTCTCTTTAAGTTGTTGTGAGGTGATATGGTGCCCAGAACAGGAGCCGAATATGAAAAACAGTCTAGCAAGTTCACGGAATAGCTGTTGTACAGAAGTTGTTGTTTGCTCTCTTAGTTACAAGGCCAAGACCTCAAGCATTTTCTGTCGTGTGTCAATACCCCTCGTTAATGTGTTGTTTGGTTTCAGTTACAGCCTGGAGTTACTCAGTAATGAGCAAAAAAAAGGCAGTTGAAGCATGAGGAACACTTTTCAAATCGTTTCCCTATAACTCATATTCTTGGGCAGATAAACAGTCCACTTTACTTCTGTACCATAAGCTTCATCTTCTCTATGGTCTCCCAAGCTGCAGTTGTGCCTTTGCTGTGCTTTACTGTAGAAGGAGCCTTCAGAGGCTGTGAGCATCTTGATTGTGTCATAACTGATGTTTTATTGCATCAACTGACTCTATTTATGCCCACTTATGTGAAAGGCTGTGCAGGTGGTAAGGTAGCCATTTTGCTAAGCAGCAATCTATATGAATAATTGATTCTCCTCAGAAAGGAGTGTCATTTGAGGCATGGTTTCTTTTGGCTTTCCTAGAGGTGTTTGGTTGTTACGTTTTGATCAAGTAGCTTTAATAAAGGTGAGGTCCAGTATTTGGATCTGGACTTTTTTTCTTACTAGTTCCAAGACTCTGTGAATACAGCCTCAAGGAAATATTTTGGAAGAGTTTATTCAGGTGTTGGCTATCAATAGTATCTCCAGCATAGTTTGAGAAATGGCTAATATAGCCTTGTGTTTCCTGCCGTAATGGAGTTGAGGTCAAAAGTATCATTTGACTCCTGAATGCAAATATGTTGTCATATTTCCCTTTGGAAGGAACAGATAACTAGAAAGAACTGAAAATGGAGACAGTGTGTTTTGTATGACACGGATTGAACTCCTGCCAATGGCAAATTTCAAGGTACATTGTGAAAATGAAATGATGCAGTGCTAGCTAAAGTGCATGACATAACTATGAATAGATGTACCCATGTGTATGACACAGCTCCTACCTTTCTTTACTTGAAGAGAACAGTTTCACTTGTACCAAGGTCAACAGAGTGGTTGTATCCTGTGAAGCTCATGTCATGCATGAAAGTACATAAAAACCATGTGGGAACTATAAAACTAGCCTGTCCTGACTAGATGATTTTGTGTGGTGGCCAAGGACTGATATGCTCATTCAGGAAATGGCAAAACAATGTCAAACTTGTTGGGAAATATCCAGGCTCATTTTCATCCTTGGGAATGGCCTGGTATCTCATGGAATGAAATCCACAAGGAGACTTCAGACCACACAGTTTCTGAATGCCCTGAAGGAGTCTTGAAGGAGTGTGAACTGAAGTGGTTCATCGCAGGCAGTGGAAATGTTAAGATTATTCTTAATATTTTGAGATTCGGGCTTGGTATATCTGAAACAGATTGAGAGTGATAGCAGAATTTAACTTGCATAAGATTTTTTTTAAAGTTTTTAAACTTTTAAAAGGGTTTTTTTTTCAAGCTTTTAAATGAGTTTATATCAAATTTGTCATACAATTTACTACATTCTGCCACATGCCAGTCAGCTTTATTCAGCTATCATCAAATAGTTTATGTTATGATCTCATGTGTAGATGGTTTATAAAGCAAGACTGAAATTTTTTTAATTGACTTACAGGAATGCAGGACATACCATTGAAATCTGGGTAACATTGGCCAGACTTTTTTTTTTTTTTTAAAGCTCAGTCTAGAAAGAAAGATTCTAAAACAACAAAACCAGCTATAAACAGTGAAACTTTATGCAGAAGAAGAAATAAGAGATATTAATGACTGGTTTTCTGACAACCATTTATGTGTCACAAGTAACACAATAGCAGCTTTTGAGCACAATTTTAATGAGGTTTTCATACCTAAGTGACTTGTGTAGAAGCCTGAACACTGTAACCTGTGACAAATCTGTCTCCCAGTTTTCCTTCTTAATGCATATACTAGATAAGGCTATTGGGGTTCTCCAGCCACATCAAGCAGTCGAGGCACTGTTTTAAATGCTGTCAGGAAGCCTGAGAGATGCTATTAAGAGAAGAGCTGTAAATGACCTCCCTGGTCTGGTTTAACATTGAACATGTAATTATTACCATACATTTCTGACCTCAAAACTGCTACTTTATATTGAAGAGAGCATACTAGTGTAAAGGAACTGGATGCTATTTTGTTAAATAGTTTGAGTCCTTAATGGCTTGTTCTGTCACTTCCTTATTACCTACAAGAAGAGTGTGTGTGCCGTCTTATATGAGTAAAAACTAACTACATCTGTGTTGTCTTTGATATTTATGGCTGAACTTGGATTGAGATTGAAGAGTCGACAGGTCCATGTCATTGTGTCCCTAGTGCCTGCAATAGCAAATTTGGTTTGTTAACTTACCCCAGTTTCAGCCAAAATTTAAGGTGATGTATAGGAAATAGGAACAGCTGGGGAGTTTTGATGTTAGAGGGAGTTTGATTTCTGAATTAACACAAGATTAGAGTTCTGCTCACAGGTCTTTAGTCTCCTGCATGTTTTTTATACTATAATTGTATAAAGAGGAGTTACGCACTTCATTCAGATGTGGAAGAAGAACATAGAGGGACATATACTCAGTACCCTGAAGAATTTGTTTCTTTATTTTTTCAGCAGTACAAGAGTATTTAGAAGAATCTGTTCTGGTTTTATGTAAATAGTTTGATCTTCTCTTTGAAGGCAAAGTCATCAGAATGGTGTTTTCACATCTAGTATTAGTAATATTTCACATCCTGGGAATATTCATGTTTTAAGAATATTTGCCTGCAGTGTAGGTTTCCATTCTTCTGTGTGTGTAATGCCTTACTGCTAAAAGTGGCATGTGTGAGTATCCTGCTTATACCTAAAGAATGTCGATGATTTCTTGAATGACAAAAATTTTTACATTAGAGGTGTAGTTACAGGCACCAGTTCCGGTGATGAAAAAAATGTAACACGCTTATTCTGCTTGCTGAATAAAGTCTTTATTTGTGTGTGACCTTGAGGGGAAGGGGAAATTTAATTTGGGGTTTTTTTCCAGATTTTTTGAGCACCATTGAGTGGTTTCAGTTGAGGGAATGTAGTGTGGGTGTTTCAGGAGTTGTGAAATCTTTGGAATACTGAGTTGAAGCAGAAGCAATTGTGCAACTTTTGTTTTATAGTTTACCTGTAATCAAAGTAAATGGTGTTTCCTAAATACCATTAGAGGGTGAAATTAAACAGCAGGAATTAAATAGGAAACCGTTTCTTTGCTCTTGTAATGGAGGCTTACTTCAGGCACTTTCACCTGTCACAGCTCTCACTAGGCTGCACCCCACAATTGGCAGCCTCCTTCTTTGTTGTGCATTCTTCCTTGCCCTTTCATGGGAGCTTTTCTTCCATGCCCCCAGGATGTACATAATCCTGCCCATCAGCTCTCTCACCTTGCAATTTGCCACCAGTCCCCTGAATTTGAGCCACACAGTTCAAACTCAGCTCAGGACTTGCAACATGTGAAAGTTCACACCACCTCTTCTCAGGCTCAGCCAGATGGTTCCAGAGAGAAGCTCAGGAGCAAGTTAGCTTTTGCAGAAGAAGAAGTGACTGCTCTAGCTACTGGAGCAACTTTAATTTTTACAGCTCACCATTGTAAAGTGGCTTGATGATATGTGTGACATGGTCCTGTGTACTATTGATTAGGTAGTGTAGACATCAAGTGTGAATGGTTTACCCCTTCAGCTTCACCTCATTGACATTGTAGCAACTGGCTTTTAAATGACTTCACATGAGCAGAAATTTAAATAAAAATTACCTTATAAGCAAAAAGGATCCTTATAAAAAATAAAAGTTGTACATTTCACTTCAGATAAGCCAATTGCCCCAAATATAAAATAAGCCTGTTAAAACAGAGTATTTGTTGAGAAAGTGATTATAAGAGTTGAGACTTGATATTATTGTCTCACCTGTTAGCCCACATGAANACCTCATTGTCATTGTAGCAACTGGCTTTTAAATGACTTCACATGAGCAGAAATTTAAATAAAAATTACCTTATAAGCAAAAAGGATCCTTATAAAAAATAAAAGTTGTACATTTCACTTCAGATAAGCCAATTGCCCCAAATATAAAATAAGCCTGTTAAAACAGAGTATTTGTTGAGAAAGTGATTATAAGAGTTGAGACTTGATATTATTGTCTCACCTGTTAGCCCACATGAAGTAAAACATTTTTAAGGGTTTCATTTGATTTTAATAGATACCCATTGCATCTTGGTGACTCTATATGACTTACAGAATATTTCCCAAAGTTAATAATATAAAGAACTGGCCCTTATTTAGCGATGAAGTAACAACGCTGTGCATGCGTTCACAGGGCTGTTTGATTCATTAGAATTCACTTTAAGTCAGTGATTTGTTTTTTATTTACTTCTACCTCCACACTGGTAGAAATTTATTTGACTTCTTGTCACCAGGCTTCTCTTTGCTCCACTTCTTTATTTTTATAGTAACAAATATGCAGCTCAATCAAGAGATCAGTCATCTAGAGATGATCTAGCACTTGAACCTTCACCCTGGGCAGGTCAGCCACCTTCTGCACTAATCGAGAGGTGCTGTGTGGCAGTTCATTAGTGAGGATGGATGCAGCTCAACTGGTTGCTGCTGCTGTAACAGAGATAGAAACAGCAGGAGCTGAAAGCTCAGTTAAAGCAGCACTGGGAGGGGCAAGTGAACAGCTGACAGATGGGGGAATGTTCTAGATTTTTTTTAAATATGTTGTGTCAGAAAGATTAAGAGAAATTCTTAGACACCAGTATTCCTGGCAAGTTATGTTGTGGACTAACTTGAGGTAGAACTAGAAAAACTCTTGTTAGTTTTGCTTTTTAAGAAACAGAAATTATTTTGTGCTTGTAACTAACAGTTGAAATGATCAGAGAGGCTAGAGATGTGAGTTTATGAAATGTGCTTTACATTTATGTTTGTCACAGATGCACTGTAGTTCTTTACTTTGGAAGAGAATGGGTATGGTGACTTAACAGCCATAATGGTTAAACCATTGATGGTATGTAATGAGAGCCTCTGTACAACACCAAAACTACTCAGAAACATTTAAGATGTTTTAGTTAATGTTTTAAGAGTACTTTGAAAATACAGAGCAATAAAAAGTCATTAATGTGACAGTTAAGTTCTGAGGTGGGAGATTTATCTCTTTATATGAGAATTGGCATTTGTATGTGCATAAAACTATACTTTTCTTAGACTGTCATAATCATTACTGATTGTATACAACAATCCATATTGTGTTTCAGTTTATTTTGCTGCTTTTTATATTGTAATCCTTCCAAAAGAAATGAAAATTTTATTACTAATTATAACTGGGTTTTTTTGTCAGGGAGATGTGCCTAATTTATTACCCCACCCCTGCCCAAAAATAAGTCCTAAGGTGCTTGATCTATATGTATGATAAATGCTGTATGGGAGTGTCCATGTCAGGTCTTAAAATAAGAAAGCTGTGAGTGTTAAAAACAGAAGAAGCATGCTGTAATCCTCTGGTTAGTTCACATAAAGTAAAACTATTTAAAGTTGTTCATTTAACCAGATCTCCATTGCCTCTTAGTGACTACATGTCTATAGATACTACAGAGTACTTACAGGTTTTAATAATTGTGGAAGATATGCATAGGTTTGGGTTTGAAGTGTCAGCAGGTAAAAAAATAAAATTTCTTTACAAAATATCTGTGGTAATAGTCTTTTCCTAATGAGAACAAAAAACTATTACCCTATCACATAACAGTGATTATTAGTATGAAATGTACTGTTTTTAATTTCTTTCACGAGGCTTTTGATTGGAAGGAGGATCATCTACATCAGTGCATTTGGTGGGGAAAATCTGTCTTTTGAACCTAGGGGAAAACATCAGGTTGGATTTGGAGGTATATATTACTAAAGAAGAGAAAGGAATAATGTCTTGCATCATTGTGAAAGTCTTATGAGTAAACCTTTGCTTTCTTTGCAGGCAGTAGGGTTTAGAACATCCCTTTTCTCAAGCTCCAAGTCAGCTCTGTACAAGTTGTTTAGATAATAAAAAATTAAGTGATGGCTCTTCACTGATGCATTTTATTTGATTGCTTTTTGTCTAGTTTATAGTACTAAAATTCTGTTCAGCGACATCTGAGCCATGGTAAAAATGGCATTGAAAAGTACAAGTTCTGTTTCTCCTCTGTATTGGAATGCAATCCCTGAGAACAAGAATGCGTTGAACAGTGTGTGCTTGTGTGCATTTCTTATATTTGGAGGAGCTGACTAAATAAGAGCAGTTTGTTAAGAGCTAAAAATTTCAGTAATTTTCAAATTAAATTTCGTCCAAGCAAGATACAGGTTCTTATAAGCCAACATTTATGATACTATATAAGTTTGTTCTTAAATGAGAAAAAAAACAAATGGGAAAGGGAAGAAACCCCTACCTTACGTTTTTTAAATTATGCTTTTAAAATACTTTTTAATAATTCCGTAAACTAGATAAGTCTTAAAATTGAATGCTTAAGGAGAGTAATCCTTAGCTTATAAAAATAATAAAAGATGTAAATAAATACTGCTACAAGGCATTAAAGATCACATGGTCTAAATCTGCTGGAATAAACTACTGATAAAAATTAGTTTGAAGGAC
>VYZS01034953.1:0-20902 GCA_013400695.1 Neodrepanis coruscans
GAAGAAGAATGTGACTCATTTTAAATAAATTGAGCCAGTTCCTCTGTTCTAAAGGTGGGAAAGCAGCTGATGGGAATAGAACGAGACTGAGGGAAAGTCAGATTCTGCCTACACAGCAATTCGCAATTCAAGTCTGAGCAGGAAGGTGGGTTTAAAGTTAAGTTTCTGCATTAGATATTAATACTTACTCGATATATTTTCTACTTTAAGTTATAAATGAACAATTACATAGTTTAGACAATCTAATAGTTAAAACCATCTCTATTTATATAATAATTCAAATATTCCCAGACCGTCCTAACTTGGTCCTGTTGAAGAGAATAAGGACACAGACATTGCTACTAAAGCTGTGTGAACCTAAAATAAATATTAATGTAGAATGGAAATATTTCAGCCCACTTCTGTTCACCTCCTAGTTTACCACATCTCCTCCACTGTGCAGCAGCATGCCAGCAATCTTCCAAATCCAGTTATTTAATCTAAGGGCTCCACAGTTCGAATGTTTTGAGACTCAATTTATTAAGTTAATGATTCCCTTCATTTAACAGACTAGTTACAGTGCCTACTGCTACTCTACTAGTTCAGTGACTTCCAACTATCTAGTTCTGCAAGGGTTGGTCTCCTAAGCACAGAGCTTCAAACAGTTTTAACCAGTTGTGCTCAGCTAAAAGTAACAAGGGAAAAAAAGTCTTACACTTCCCACAAAAAGTTTTTAAAGATGACACTACCAGTTTGCCTTCAGTATTTGACACATGGATTTTTAGGTTCAGATGCACAATGTTTTCACATAAATTTGGGGGGGGGAGGGTGTGGGGGGGTGTGTAACAGGGTTATTTTTCATGCAACTAAGGCCCAAATCAATGTAGTTTATTTGGTAACATAAAAAACAGATTTTCTGTTGTGGAAAAGCTGTAGTTCCTCTCTCTTAACAAATCATTCACATGCAGAAACCACAGTTTATAAACACAGTTCCCCTTACTCCAGTCAGAAACCTTACGAAGCAGCACAGTTCAACATGTCTTACAAAAACTAAGAGATCACTGTGATTATGTAACCAAGATTAATTTACATTTCTATAGAAAGGGACACCATCAATTTTAAAGCTGATAAGAAAAACTGAATCTGTACAGTACATTTAGCATATTAGTACAATTTAAAAGGTTTTGAGCAACAACTTTTTCCAAATGTTCCCTTCCTATTACTATGTGAAGGACCCCAGCTATCAACACACTGGTCATGACTTGGGGAAGAGGAGAGGCAGGCCAACACAACGGAGCACACGAAGATCATGAAGGCTCTTCCTGCATAAATGCACTCATTTTATTTATGCTTCTAACCTATCACAGTTTAAATTGATAGTGTCCCTCTAAAAACTGCTTTTCGAAAATCAAGGAACTAAAAAAACATTCAAAAAGAGACAACACAGCCAAAACCGAGTTATTCTTCATACACATGTGAAGAACTCTCCGTATCCTAGATACTGAAGGGTCACTTAAATGTCTGTTATTTTAACCAAGTTGATAAAGGTTTTTTTTATTATATCCTACCTACACAACTGCTGTAATTATACGTTCCCTTACACATACTGCATACAGTTTATATATGTGTATACACATATACTCAAATATGGAACAAACAGATTGCAGCCTCAATCCTATCAAAACTTACCCAAGGGTGTTGCCTGCCAGTCTGCCCAGAGTTTCAGAACCAGACAGAAACCATGGGGAGTCACTAGTCCTGCCTGGCCTGGATGTCCTTCCTGCCCCTGAGCCACTGCTCAACTTTGAACTGAAAGTAAAAGATGGTAAATCAGTCACAAAACAATCCCAAATGGGTTAAGAACAAAACCTGGAATCCCAGGTTGAAATTCTCAGGGACTTAGTCTGGTAACATACCAGCTTAAGCAACACCCTTGGGGAATATTCCAAACTAATCTAACTGTATATTAAGAGGTACACTGGAAAAGAAAGTGGAAAGCATGCCTAACAGACCTTATGTACATTGGCAGTCCATAATAGCACAGTTGCAAATACATATTAAGCTAATTAGTGATGTGAGTGAGGCACTGTGCTAAATCCTCCGTTAGCGTATATGTACAATTGTAATCAGCAGGAGCTCCATCCATAACCCTGACCTGAGTACACTACTTCAATAGTAAGTGTTTTACATTCAAACATGAATCATTAAATAGTCCTGTTAAGGAGGACTTACCCGGACTGAAGACCACAGATCTAGAAAGTGAGCCCCACCAGAAGGGGACCATTTTCAGGGTGGAATATACATGAAGCTTAACAATTTAACGCAGTTCCTTTCATAAGGATTATTTCTGGAGGAGTTTGTTTCTTGAAGTTAAAGAGATCCTGTCTCACTTCTTTTAGAATCACGTCTACTATTTCTTCCTATACCAGTTTGTCAAGCTAGGCTGTTTGGCTGCATCACCAATAACCACTGTGTCTCTATTCAAAGTATCCATTCCAAAAGCAATCTACTTCAAAACCAAACAAATAAAAACAAAACCAAAAAAAGAGCAGCCAAGCTGCTTATCAAATTCAAAAGAATGTTTTAGAGGAAAAGCATTTCTTACCCATCACTATTCTCAGGTTTACC
The DNA here is from genome assembly GCA_013400695.1 of Neodrepanis coruscans. Classification (NCBI taxonomy): domain Eukaryota; kingdom Metazoa; phylum Chordata; class Aves; order Passeriformes; family Philepittidae; genus Neodrepanis; species Neodrepanis coruscans. Next base: position 2,608 of record VYZS01034953.1, read on the forward strand.
CAATTCCAATCTGTCTGGCTGAACTGAAAAACCAATCCTGCAGACTCTACCATCCTGCATTTAAAACAAGAAAAGCAAGTGTTCAAAACTGAAATATAAGACAAGTTACAGAAAAAATACTGAAGAATGCTGATCAATTTCATTTTAGGAGAACCAATTTTAACTGTATGGTTTGTTACCTGAGAAGATTTCAGTAATTTACCTCAAGAAGAAATGCAGCGTGATTTGGTCCCACCACACACTGTTTAATAGTGGCCTGTTCCAATACATTCAAAGGAGGGTGGCTGAAAATAAAAAGTGAGAATTTATAACATTTTAAAACCTTTGAAGTCTGAAAACAAATAAAAACCTAGTTGTATATGAAAGGAAAGATGTGCAGTGATGGCTACCCATTGAAGAAACATTCAAGAATCACTAAACATGTGCATCAGTTGAAGCAACTAATATAAATAAATCACCTGTATTTTTCGTCGATCAGCATGTAAAATGCAGGGGAAAAAACCTTAAAAGGTGATAGTCTTCATTTAATATGATCAGCAACAAAAACAGGGTTTATACTACAAAGTAAGGAGTCATTTCATATGGAGGATATTTAACAATATAATTTATCATAACTGAAAACCTCCCATTTTCTTGCTGTGTTATCTGAAGCATTTATGGATTTCAGTATTAGCAGTACTGACGATTGCTAAGGCGTTATCTACAGTACAATCACCTGCTTCTTGTTGCTGTTAGAGAAACTACTTTCCTAAATGGTTTAAAGCAGCATGTGCTAAGCGCCTCACCTGTTTAAATTATATTTGTTCAGCTTCTCTGAAACTTCCCTCAATCTGAAACAAAAAGAAACGAAGCTGTTATTCGACAATATACTCCACAGTACACAACATCCACTTACACAGCATATTTATGACATTATGGGAACAACTTACCACAATTAATGAAACTTAATATAAATATTACTAGGTGTTCGGAGTCTGTGTAAGAGCTGGATAGTGTTCTGCTCAAAATAAGGTTTTTATTTTGGAGGTTTTTTGCTTTGGAGTTTGACCCTTGCCACAGAACCAACATTTGCTTATATTTCTGCACATTTTGCAAATCACTATCAAGAAACCCTACTCCTGCCTTGTTAAAACCATTTGCAACTTCACACACAAAATCAGCACATGAAGCAATGACCATCAACTGCAGATATACTTGTATTTTCTTGTATAAGCTTGAGTACAGAATCCCAGAGCAGACGGGATTGTAATTTTCTAGGAAATCCAAGTATGTGGCACATGGGAGACAAAAACATGACAGTAAATTCCCAGAAACAGATACACAAAAGCAAGGGCCAAAAGAGATGAACAAATTCTGACTAAAAGAAACAATCCAGAGAAACATCATTACTTACAGGGTTATGTAAAACATTACCTTTAATAAACAATAACGAATCTTTCCAAAAGTATTTCCATCTCACTTTCATGGCACCTCACCAAATGGAAAAGCAGAACACAAAAAAGAGCCAACCCACAGCCCCTCCTGCTCGGAGGATGGTGTCCAAGAGTGGAAAGCAGCACATTAATTTCTAATTCACTTAGAAAAGATCCTCTACAGGCAGCAAGGATACTCTTGCAATATCAGGGAGGCATCTCAGTTAAAGCTTGGGCTCCTTTGCTCCCAAAAGAGACAAACAACAGAGTACTTGACTACATCAAGATATAAAATCTAGATGAATCCTGTAAAAAGCATGCAAATTCTTAATTTAGAAAAAACTCAGCTTTGGTACCATGTTCATCCTAGCATAAATCAGCAACACCTTTCTAAACCTAACAAAAAGACATTCACAGCAGCACTGCTTTCCTCTATCCGAATCCATGTCTTTAAATCCTTTATTTTCACTTGCTTCACTTCAGTTCTACACACAGACTGCTATGGACAACACACGTCAGCTACTTGCAAACCCTGAGCAGGACAAAGAATACAGATTAGAGGCACAAACAGTCAAATCTTTATCAACAGTGTTTAAAGCATTTGTCTTGAGGGGAAAAACAGGAAAAAATATATATGTCTGTTTGAGAAACAAGGTAATTTATGCTGATAGAAATAACTTTCATGCCCAAGAAGAAAGGACCACAGTGAAAACACAGCAGGAAAGAAGTGAATGTGCTTAGAATTGCCTTTTGCCATCCAAGCCAAGCTGCTGGTGTAGAAGTAGGTGATTTCCCACTCCCAATTTCCAGCCACATCTACTTCACCCAGGCCAGAGTACCCAGGCAGACAAGGCTCCTGTGAAGAAGCTCACAAAAAGAGAAAAGAGAAAACAAACTTCATGTGCAACCTGTGTGAAAGGCAGCCCACAAGAGTGAACTACTGTGGGAGACTGTGGAATGCAACCCCAAGATCAGTGGCACACACTCAGTTTATTGTATGGTCTATAAAGCAAGCAGGGATCTGCTGCACAATACAGGACAAGTTAAACATCCCTGAAGGTTCATGTCTAACGTGTATCACCAAACAGCCTCCCACAGGAGTCCTGAGCAGTTTCCCACTAACATTCTCTCTGTGCAAGCATGAGTTATAATTACAGAATAGGAAAACCTGCCTTTAAACTTACTACACTGCCTGTAAGAAAAGTTGATGTCAAAAAGTAGCACTTTATTGGAGATGGTTACTAGACCAGTTTCTGAGCAACATATCTTCCTTATCTGAGCCTTGTCACAAAATGTGAGAGCACTACCAAAGAAATAGATATCTTTCAATTTGAAAAAAAAAAATCACAATCCTCTTCTACTTGTAAAAAAAAAATAATGATGCAACAGAAAAGAAATAGGCACAGACAGCTAAGACTTGAATACACAGTGAATCCACAAGTATCAATCTCAAGAGAGCAGGTCCATCTGCAAGAAACACAGGTCAATCTAAAGTTGTTAAAAAAGGCTACTGTCAACCTTCAAGAGAAGGGAGCAGAGAAGGATGTAAACAACGATGCTGGAAGCACTAAACTCATACAGAAAGTAAAAACTCTTACAGCCCAACCACCTCATCTGCAGCTGCTATAACAGCAACATTACTGAGCATTGCCCACAAGCTCAGAGATCCTTGAGGACTTGAATGTGATGCAGAACAGAGTGAGGAAGGATTTGTTCCCCAGCTCCACATCCCTGCTGGGCTGATGGTTTCACCCCTCACTCCACCAGCATTCCCATGAACATCAGTAAAAAACCAACCTAGCAGGGAAACAAGAGCAAAGCAGAACGATGTGTTTGTATACTCCATATGGAGAATATGTCTGTGCAAATAAAAACTCTGAATAATTTCACCAAAACATTTGCTGCAGCAATCTAACCCTTTCCACCTGCAGAACTGCAGGTTATTGTACCACTGACCCTCTGAAGGAAGAAGCTTATTTAAGATCAGCTGAATTTGAACAACACAATGCAATAATTTCAACTGATGGTGCACTGGAGGAAGAGGCACAGGCAGAAATGATTTAATCAATTCTGGTATTAAGGAAGGTCAACATTTCCACAAAGACCTTTCTTCAAAGGACCAAGTTACAAGCAACACAAATTTTGATCACAAACAAACAGATTTTTGGGGAAATGCACGAGCTTGGCAATGCCTTTAGACAATAAGTTTGGTGATGACAGCCCCTGTATCAAGACACGCATTCTTTAATATTCTTATTGAAATTCATCCAAAAACAGTTGTGAGGAAAACAAAATTACTTTGCCCAAGCCAAGTACGGATTTTTTCAATTTTAAATTTTGCAGCTACAATTTCTACCTCTACAAACTGATCAGAATAGAACAGAACCATGCTCACACTAAGCAACCAAAGAGGCTCTAGGTCAGGACTACAGCAGCCCAGATTTCCCACATGATATTACTTCTTTCAAAGTCCATTTCTATTTCCAGGTAAGTTTATCTCAGGACCCATCTCTTCATCACATCTTGCTTTATAAAACCAAGTTAGACTCAAAAATGCAAGACAGCATCAGAGAAACTCCATTTCAAAATATTAAGTATGTGATACAAAAACTGGATTTCAGTACATTCACAACAACTTTACCCTATTCAAGCAATTGTTCAAATCCACATAAGCAAAATATTGTTTTACAAATTGTGCTTTTACTCAATTTCTAAGACTCCCAGTCTGTTTTAAAGCAGCCAGTCTGTCCTAAGAATTATTTTTCTGAAGACACTACAGACTTCTATAATGAATGTTCCCTAACCTCAACTCCCTGCACCAGGACAGCCCTTCCTTGCCACTTACCCTGCAGGAACACACAACCTCTTCAAGCACTTCCACCATGTCAGCAACAGTTCACAGACAAGGCATAAGACATGAGCAGAACTTTCCTACTGCTTTAAGGGTTTAGAATAGTTAATTAATGTATGCTCATCCTTCTCCCTGCACATTAGGAAACTAACAGTTACAAGAATTAAAAAATAAAATAAAAAAAACCCCACACTTAAATCACCTGCATCTTCAAGACCTTCTCAGATAGGCAACTTAACAAGAAAAGCACAGTGCACTGTAAACAGAAATCTTATGTAGCAAGATGTACATAATTTTCCCCTCAAAAATTTACTTGCTGTGGAAGAGAAACAGTATTTACAGGTGCTAATATCTAATTTGATATTTTTCAGCTTTGATCAAATGACAGTACATCCAGCCCACTTGTCGTGGGGCTAAAAAATGAAAGTAAAAACGATCAAGTCGTCGTACGGCGGCTTCGCCTTGCGCTGGCGGCCCCGGCGACTGCTTTCCGGTCCTGGGCTGCCCGGCCCCATGCCTGCATAGTTTTTTCGGTTGCCCTTTCCAACCCACGGCGGCGCGGACGGCGGGCGCTGCTGCGGGGGGTGTGGCTCCAGTCCGATGCAGAGTCTCGGCGCTGTGCAGCCCCGGCTTTGCCGGGCAGCGCGGCGCGGGCTTACCAGTGTGGGCGGTGCTCGTGCCGTCCAGAATCACTGCGGGAGGTGCGATCCCGGTCCCGGGCTGGGGTCAGCCATGGCCCCGCTCCGAGCCGAGGCGGGGCCGGAACGCAAAAGCGGCGGCTGCGGCAGCGAAAGCGGCGGCTTTGACCAGCGCCAGCAGTAGCCGGNGACCACATCTTCCCCTTTTTCAGCACTAAATCCTTCCTTGGGCTAAGGGAGGGAGGGAGGGGGTGCGTGGTTTTTTATAATTTTCTGGAGTTGTTCCCCCAGTCAAAACCGGGCAGAGGCTCGTAGCTAGGGGGATCTTGAGACCACGTGCTCCCTTCTAATTACCCTGGAGTCTCTCAGCCGGGCCCAGAGGGAGAGAAAGACAAGCACTATCTCCAGAGCGTCCTCACCTCAAACGCGGGCCCTGGAAAATTTAATTTGTCTGTTTTGCACTTTATTTGTCGGGTTTTTGTGTTTGCACAAAATAAACTGTGATATTTGTGTGTTTTCTTCATTTTGAGGTGTGTTTGTGACTTCTCTCAGAGTCTCTGCTCCAAAATCACTGAATTTGTGGTAAAACCACCACACCACTTGTTTTTAAGTATTAAATCAATTTCTCCCATCTCAGAGATTAATTTCTATAATAACTTAAGGAGAGCTATTTTTCATGTTTCGCTGCAACTTTAGACTAGATTTTTAAATGTCAGTTAGTCTTCAAAGAACCCACAGTAAAAATCACTGAAGCTGAGCAATCCAAACAAAGGATTTGAGCATAGAGATGTAAAATACAATGTTCACACACTGCCTGTCTCCAGAATAATGCAAGTCTTTTTGCACTTGGCAAGTAACACTCAGAATGCCAGACAATATTCAGAAGATGTGGATTTTTCCTCTAGTTGCCCCTTTATAGCCTTCAGAACTTATTTGTACACTTTAAAGTTAAAACACCAGGCAGGGACCCCACCAAAAGAGCTTTTATCACTTCAGCATCACATGGTGATGGTATGAATTGCAGAGGAAAAAAAGATACTTTTCTTAAAAATAAAAAACAACAATGAAACAAACAATGAAAACAAAATTAAAAAGCAAAAAAAGCCCCAAAAATCCACCCCAGCCTGATATGATGAACAATTTCAAACAGAAAAATAAAAAACGAAACTACTTCAGTCCTAGATTTTTCTAAGTGATCAGGCCTCTTTAAGACAACTTAAACCAACAGACTTATGAGACTTTCACACCAGAGCAGACAGAATTATACAGGCACTGCCACAATGCTTTTACAATGGAAGGCTAATAATAATAAACCAATATCCAAAGGGATACACACATGACACAATCAATTCAAGCACTGGAAAACAGTACTGAGTAACACACCTATCAAAACTTAAGAACTCAACACAACCTTCATTTCCATCCCTCAGCTGAGACTCTGCAGTGCTCTGAGCACAGGGAACCAGACCCAAGGAGGCACCTTCATGGAGCCTTCACAGGCTTTGGCCCAGCAGAGCTGCACAGCCCCCAGATCGAAGCCCTCTCACATCTGCCTGTCCAGAATCACATGGAAATGAGCTCCTGTGTTTGTCTATCAGTGTCCTGAAAACAGAGTCTCAGAAATGCAGAAAATGGACACCAATGAAAAGCTTAAGCAAATACGTTGTCTTTGTTTCCCAATGCCAGGACTGCCTGGACACCAGATGCTGTCACTGATGTCAAGTCACATCCAGTACCTTCCACGAAACAGCACAACACACAAAAGGATCCTGTCCTCAACTGCCATGTCAAACATTATAGGGCAGCTTCCAAAGAGACACCTTTCCACACTTACACCCTTCTCCTACCGCAATTAATGAAGATTTAGGGTGTGCTCAGCCACAGACAGGAGAAAAACAAGATGGACTTTTGTCTGACTTGAACAGCTACTGTCATATTTCATTGCATGAACCAACACAAGTTTACAGAGTATGGCTCCCATCTCTTGCTTTCCTATTTTGCAAGACTGTTAAGTCTGTTGATAAATGTAGTTCTGACCATTTAATAGTCCTTTCTGGGGCAATGGTAACACACTATGCTGAATCAGTAAGCTGCAGCAGAAAGCTAATATGGCAAACACCAAACAAATTAATCTCTTGAAAACAGCTTTCTGCAATTCCACTGAAAAGTCTTCAGGTAATACAGTTATTGCAGAATGAAAATTCCCTCACAGCAGACCATTACTATTTAATTATACAACACTGATGTAGATAATGACCTGAGTTAGGTATAAACCAGCACACAAGAAGGTTAAAGCAGGACAAGAAAAATTAGCAAATAAAGGATAGTGGCAAGGACATCAGAATGTTAGATACCCACCAGTATCTAATATTCAGAGTTAGACAAACACTACAGAGACAGGTAAAATGACTTATCCATCTTCTTCATCTCACAGAGAGTGTAAAGCACGTATTTTAGTTCTAGTTTTAAGGAAACAAGGCAGACTTCCTATCACCGTATAAAAAAGGGGAGAGCAGTGGATATTGTCTACCTGCACTTTATCAGGGCTTTTGATGTTTCTCCCATAAGGCCCTCACAAAGAAGCTGTTGATGTTCAGGCTGGATGAGCAGTAAGGGGAACCAAAAACAGTCCGAACAGCCGGGCCCAGAGGGTGTGATCAGGGGCACTGGTTGGTGGCACTGCACCCCAGGGGTCAGTGGTGCTCAACACCCTGACTAACGACCCGGATGATGGGGCAGCGTGTACCCTCGCTGAGTTTGCTGATAACACCAACCTGTGAGGAGTGGTGGATATCCAAAGCACAGCAACCTCCTGACCTCCAGCAAGGGGAGATGCAAAGCCCTGCACCTGGGGAGGAGTAACCCCATGCACCAGCACATGCTGGACAAAGCCCAGCTGGAAAGCAGCTGGGCAGAAAAGGACCTGGGAGTCCTGGTGGACACCAGGTGGAACATGAGCCAACATGCCTTGCAGCAAAGAAGGCAAATGGCATTCTGGCTGCAGCAGACGAAGTATTGCCAGAATGCTGAGAGAAGCAATCCTTCCCTTTATTCAGCACTCACAACTGGAGTTCCAGGATCCCCAGTACAAGAGAGACATGAACACACTGGACAAACACGATTTAGGGACAAGAGCACCTCTCAGATGAAAAAAGGCTGAGAGAGCTGGAACTTCAGCCTTGGGAAGAGAAGGCTGTAGGGGGATCTCACCAACATATATGAGCACCTAAAGCAAGGGCAGTAAAGGGGACAGAGCCAGGCTTTTCCAATGGCACCCAGTGAAAGCAGCAGAGACAGTGGACACCCACACAAGAGACAGAGGAGGTTCTGTATGAACATCAGGAAACACCTTCTTTGCTGTGAGGGTGGCCAAACACTGGCACAGGTTGCCCATGGAGGTTGTGAGGTCTCCATCCTCGAGAGTTACTCAAAAGCCGTATGAACACAGACCTGGGCAACCAGCTACAGATGGTCCTGCCTGAGAAGGGGAGTTGGACCAGACAATACCCAGAGGTCCCTTCCACCCTCATCCACTCTGTGACTGATACTGAGGATTTGCTGCTTTCAGAATTGATTTCTACAGATTTGACTTGAATGCACAGCAACAAAAGGAGGGATTTTGCCACTGAAATGCCAGGAGCTCATATTTTGTTATAGAACCCCTGTAAGGTCAGTAGCACCAAAAAAAGTTATACAAAGAAGTCACAAAAGTGTCTGAGAAATTACACATCCAGTAAAAACATTCATGGATACTAAAATATCCAGATGGAAGAAGTACTGTTTCTCTAGCAGGAACAGCAAAACCAGGGACAGCCACTTGCAGCACCTGTGAAATGCAGCACTAGATGCCTCTGATTAGCAATGTATTTTTAAGCTGCTTTCTCTAGCTCAGTATCTACCTACACCTTTTGTTCACATTTATAAATGACAATGAAAACATCCCCTTCTGATAAAAAGTAACCAAACTAGAACCTCACAGTGCAAAGCACAGCCACAGCCCAGCTCAAGAGGAACACAAAGTCAATCCTGCTTTTTAAGTGAACAAACACCCATAAGCTGTGAAACAGCCCAGACCCTCTTCTGAAAGAAAGGCTGAATATGAACGCAAAGAAACCATAAACGGTATGACCCTGACACCACAGAGCAGCTACAGCACACCTACATGTTCTTTAGCACATTGTCTGAAGGATTTGGTAGTAAAGCACACCTACAGCTACAGGTTGTCTAAATGTGTAGTGGTGTTTCTGTGGAAAAAAACAAAAAATACACTATGGGAGAATGAGTCACCCCCAATCTGATGCCCTTCCATGACAGACTTCCAAACGTGCGAGTCATAAAATCAGGCAATATAACACACAAATCTGTTCTCTGGTGCAGAATGCATCAAATCATCATCTTGTGTTCCAGGATTCTGTTCAACTACACAGAGTCCTTGCAGATCAAAAAATAATAAAAAAAAACCACAAACAAAAACAATTGTTTCACATTTAGCAGAAGGCTATTTCTTCAGCCAGAACAACTGAATCACCCCTCAGCTGGGTGAGAGTTCTGAATCTTCAAACAGTTAAGGTTGCAAATTATTTAACTAACCATCACTTCAGTAAATATATCCTCTCATAACAGTAAAATGTGCATAATGGTAAATCAGAACCCCGTGGTTCTAAATTCAAGGACATTTGAAAAGTACACACATAGTAATAACATGAGCCAGAACTATTATGTTGAACAACATACAAATGTTAGCTCCCAAAATGTAGCTACAAGCTGCACACTTGTTTAACCAGGATGAATAAAACTCAAAAACCCTAATTTTTACTCTCAGAGCACTGCTGTAGTGATTCAACCTCAGTCTTTGAAAATCTTAAAATTTTTTTGTATCCCACTGTGATAAGATTGCTAAAGCTCCTCCAGAAGTTAATTAAGGGCCACAAGGGAAGCAGTGAATTTACCAGCATTACCAGCTTAAAACCTGGAGAGGCAGGTTCTGGTCCTGGCTGAAGCTTTTGCAGCCAGGACCAAGTCATCATCTCTCCACCATTTTCCTTTCCTCCAAGCTTTTGGAATCCATGATCACTTTGTTCAAAGTTGGAAAAGGGCCTTTGATTAGAGCATTCAAATACTATAAAAATAATGTTAAAAGTAAGAACTGCCACATTATTTAATACTTTGTGTCTTGGCTAGAGAAAAGCAACCATATATTTTGTACAAATGATTTTATTAAAAACAAAACACAAACAAGAACTGAGTTCCAATTGCTTTGCAATGAAGTCCAATGAGCTGAAAATATCAACAGGGAAAGATCATTTAGCACATCCAGCCCTTTACTTGCCAGTTTCTCCAATTCCAAGCCTTGAAGTCTTTAACAAAAATCCAGACAGTGTTATCTGCATGTCACTTTTTCAAACTGTTAAAAACTGCCTTTTAAATACCGTGGGCTCCCCTCTTCACCCTGCACTGTCTTCCATTCAACACACAACTTCAAAACCTTCCTCTCAGACACTGCATCTTTGATTCAAACAGGAATGGAATGAGGCCTGGCACAAGGAGGAGAGAGCAAGCACCACGCCAGAAAAACAAGCAGCCAAATTACTTCGTCAGATGCACAGTGCAGGCAAAGTAACTCAAATGCAGCTTCTGAGGGGCACAGCTCGCCACGACACTTTTGTGGGCCAACAAGGAAAGATTCTCTTTACCAACTGTCTGTGCCCCACCCGTGAAACCCCAGGTGCTTCCCCTCAGTGTAACCAGTGTTTGGGTTCCTCCACAAGAACTCAGGAAGCAGCAGGTCGAGCACCTCCCTCCTCAGGTTCTGCCTACGGCCAGACTGTTTCCAGTAACAAACTTGCCAGATACAGATTCTGCACCACAAGAGAGAGAAAGCAAAGCTTTAGCCCCTCCAGCAAGCAGCCCATCATTCCCCAGCCTTCCCAGGAGGAGCAGGACAATCCTCACCAGGTCACCTTCTGCGCACCCCATCTGCCCCACAATGACAAGAACACAGCAGGATCTGCATCACTGCAACTTATCAAGTACCTTAAATTACTGCTCTAGAGACAGAAACAAGCAGTGTCTGTTGAAGTCAGGGAATTGTGTGTACAATGTCTTATTAAAAACAAAAAAAAAAAAAGAGGAAAGCAAAAATGCTGTTACTGATGTACTGAGTGTGGTCAAAGCCAAAGAAAAGAGTCCCAACAACCTAAGAAAGAGATTTTCATTAAAGGTCAAACAACAATAAGTAATTTATATTAAGGAAACATAAAATGGATTAGAAGCCATAAATCCTCTTCAGAATAACATCTCTGGATATTTACTGGAAAGAGAAAAAAATATAGCTGATCATTTTCAGGTTGGATAAAGAAGAGCAAAATTTCATACCATAAATAAAAGAATAAACACAGAGACACATTTAAGAAAATTAATTTTGCAAAATGCACACGAAATTAAACACTTACTGAAGGAGGTGACAGACCTCAATGGCTTCAAATGACAACAGACTAAGGCCTGCATTCAACTTCATTCACAGGGGCAACTATTTATTTTCCAGTTAAGTTTCTGGTAAAAACCCTGTAGCACAAACATTTGTCTGTTTAAGTCTATTTGTCTATGTTAAGTCAATGACAGACTCCACACTGAAATATCACACTGTATCTTTTCTGATAAAAGGTGTAACCTTTTATCACAAGAAGCCGTCCAAAGCAACATTAGAGAAAACACACATTTCTCTAATTCTAAAAAGAAAAAAAAAATTAGAGGAATACACTGTGGATGTGAGAACTTAGCTCAAAAGCAACAGTCTTCAGAATACAAAAAGTAGCAAAAATAAACCATAAGATTAAAAATAATTTTAAAACTTCAATAATCACAGGGTATTAAACAGTCCAAACTTTACTGCACTCACATGGATTGCTGCTGTAAAACACAATGCACTTCAAAGCAGAGCAGGTAGGATTTGCTGAAAGACTGGGTGAAGCACATTCACCATGAGAACTTCCCCTGAGAGGTGCTGGGTGTAGCAGAGATGTGAGATGAAGACAAAATTGTCAAAGATTGTGAATTCTACAGTTACCTCAGTCCCCAACTGTAACCAAGCTGGCAGTTCTATATTGATGCAGATGACCAGTTCTCCCATCTGACACATTTCTGCTCAGTTTTACAGCACATTTCAACTGTTTAGAATTGTCAAACTTTATACCTTTGTATCAGTGAGTACATGTTCTCTCTCAAATAAAATAAAAAACGCTAATTTTCCTTGGAGGGGAAGGGTAAGAGAAAGGGAAGCAACACTGGTTGACTGCTTCTTTTAAGTACAGAAAAACTTGAAGAAATAGAGCACAGACTTTAATGTCAAAACAGTTCTACGCCAGAAAGAGAAAATAAGATCTGAAGTCTGGATAATTATTCCTGTAGTGGAGTAACTAATGCTGTGTTCATCCTCATTTAAACTGTCAGGCTTACAGTTCTGGACCAAATACTTGTGCACCCTGAAAACTACATTTGCACATTCACTTCAGTATTTTTTTTTTCCTAATTGTTCCTCTCCATTTACAGCCTTTGAGTCACTGCAACCAGGCCTCGTCTTCATGTTTTCTCTGGGCCATATCCAGATGCCAGCTCTGCAGTCTCCTATGTGGAGTTGTTTCCAAGGGCCAAATCCTTAGTGGACTTCAGTGAATTCAAGCTTAAAAAAGGTCTCTACAACTGAAAAGCACAAGTAATTTTTGTGTATGTTTTTTCCTGCATAAGCGGTTGTAGAGCTGATGCAGAGAAAAAACAGCAGCTTTTACAGAAAGCATCTTGCAAATTTAACTACCAAGATTGCTGCTCCTGAAATCACTACAATAAAACACCTCCAAACCCCTTCTCTTCTGTGTGTAACTTACAAATACAGAGAACCACCTGTTTAAGTCCCAAGTGGTAACTGTGCCATAACTGTGCAAAGGCAGCTACAACACCCTGCAGAGTTGGCCACGCTCAGGTCCATCCTTGGCTGGTTTCCTCTCCTGTCAGGTCATTTCACATGTAGAAATAATTGTGTACTGAACACTTACCTACTTCAGATCATTTAAGAAAGTGTCAAACCCTTTACATCTCTTTGATGGTTTAATCACAAATTTTTGTCAAACATCCTATATGGCAATTAGACAATGTAATAAATACATAGTATACCAAGAATTACCTCAAATGTATGTTATTGCTTATAGTTTTTAACTTTCAAAAATGTTTAGCATGAAGATGTTGATACCTTACTGTTCTTAGAATTAAAAAAGATGTTTTCTGACAGTTCTGACTTGCAGTGCCAACCTTAAAACACAGCTGTTGATATCTTAGTCCACTAATCTTACTTTATCATCAGTCTAACAAAAAAATACGCTCACACCTTATATATGATTTGAGAACAAAAAAGCAGCAGTATTTGTGCCCCAATTACTGTTTTACTGAATTCCTTGTGACAGGTCACAACTGCTCCCAGCCCAGATCACATTCACAGTACAGTTTCACATTACAGGAGCCAAAATAAACCTGCTGTTTTAAAATGGAAGGAACTCAACCCAGCTTTCTCTTTCCTGTTCTTCACTATCAACTCTTCCTCCTGAAGCACTTTTCAAAGTCCCCCCTTTATTGTCCATCTCTTCTGATGCTCACCCAACCAGGAGATAAACCAGTTCAGCTTCCTAACCCACAAAATTGTACTTACTTCACTTTAGCCAAGTTATCTTTATATCAATCCAGCAAATTCAGCTTCCTGCAGGATCAGACACTTACAGTTAGTGCAAGGAAAGAGGTGGGGAAAACAAACCTCCTCCTTCAGAAGAGAACAATTATTTTGTCTTACAACATCTCAGGAAAGTTTCGACCAAACATTCACATGCTGTTACATACATGCTCTCTAAAAAGCAGTGACAAACAACTGTAACCAGAAGAGGACACTGGCAGAGCAAAGTCCAAAAAGGACTAGAAAGTGTCTAAGTAACCTTTCACATTCAACCAGATCTGAAATTATGCTTATGTGTAAATTCTGAAGCTTAACTTCCCAAATTATAGTTCTTAAATGACAATATTGAAGTAAGATCAAATCTTAATGCACCTGCACATATGAATCCTGTGACAGTCTGGAGAACTACAGGGCTGGTGCAAACCTCTTGATGCAGCCAATACAGTTTATTTGGAAAAAAGTGTTTCCAGTTAAGAGTCTGATGATAATAATAATAATGCCATGAGAGTCATACCCTATCCCTCACCCTCTTCTGAAAGAGTCAATTTAAATCTAGCTAAGCTTTGAAGAAATTAATCCTAAAACCAAAGTCCACACTTCTCCCATTACTAAAGTTGCATCAACCAGCTGTAACTCAGGGGATTTAAGTACTACATCAGTTATGTTTTCCAGTTAATTACATCATCCCCTGTTTGTGGCAGGCTACCTGCACTCATGCTAAAGGAGATTAGGAAACAGTTTAAAGCATACCAAAATAAACCACTTGAGCCAAAAGAAGTGCTGTATTATCTGTACAAAACTGGCAGGTTTTCTATTTAAGGACACATCAGTCAATCCCTTCCTTCCCCCAGATGCAGATCACACACACAGGCAGCAAGAGAGAAGTTCACACTCAGGCTGCTTTCCTCACCACAAGAGGACAGGCACCTCCCAGCAGCCCCCTGGACACGAGAGGGGGTTCAGGGTAAGAAAACACCAGCACTATCAGGAGCTCTCTGTGCACAGCCAAGACACATCCCTGCACAGCCACACCACACCCTTCACCAGCCCCTTCCAGCAACATCTGCTCGAGATTTTTAGCAGATTTGCTCATCAGTGAATGAAAGGGGGAATGTTTGCCAGAGCAGCAGCCACAGCCACTGATCACTCCCACAGCACCTGGAAACGATGTGCAGACCACAAAGGTATGTTCTTGCCAGTCACTTTTCCGCCCAGCAATTGATTATCAGGGAGTGTAAACAACAAGGGAATGCAAAGTGCACTATTTAATTTTTTCAGTTCAGGAATGGCCTCAAGTAAGGAACATTCAAATGACAGAGCAAGGCACTGAATGTATTACTGAGTGAAAATGAAGTCATGCAAGAGCGAGATCATCCTTTCTCGCCCAGGGATGACTGTACACACAGACCCACTGAAGCTACACATGAACTTTTCTGGGCTACAGCACCGGTTTCAAAGACCTTACAGTCAGAAAACTTACTGCATGACACTTCTCAACACTTTTCTTAAATTCAGAATACCCTCTTTTTAACCAGAGTCATTACAGCTCATCTTCAAGAGCAGAGAAAATTGCACATTAACATTGCGTCAATGACCACTTCAAAAATTACATCTTGCCCTACCTCAGGACTTAAATCACTCAGCTGACAAGAATTTTCTCAGCACAGGGTAAAAACAAAGCCCAAGCTTTGAGATGAATCCTGTCCCTGAAGGTCAGTTCATGTACAGAAAGACATTTATGGAAGGTGAAAGACTCCCCTTCTCCTCTGACAGAGCACCAAGTTAAACTGCTCCTGTGAGGTTTCATAATAGCCAAGAAAAGCCTATTTGTCATGGTTACACCCACTTCCTAATCCAACATAAAATTAAGAAATATACTGAGGAGAATCTACTGAGATTAACTTATCTATGAAATTGTGTCAAACTCCCTCACAAAGCACAATGTCTCCTACCCTGAAAGAGGTGGATAATTGACAAAATATACCTAAAAGCCACTGCAACAGAAGCTGGACATCTCTCTTTCAAATATTAAAGTCATTCATTATTTACATCACAAATACTCCATATATGGAGTTGTTTCTCAAACTGCAGGCCAGGCCCAATTTTCCTCCCATTAAACTGCTCATATTCAGTTTACAGAGAACAAATTGCTTGGGGGAAAAATTCCAAGTTGCCGATCTTCCTAAATAAACTTACCAGATAAAGCTTGGTTACTTCAGCTCATCCTAAACAGCCCAGTATCCATCTCAAAAAATGAATCCTAATGCAACTGCTAAATTAAGCACAGCCTCGTTCTCCATGAACTCTCACCAGCTTCCAGACATCTGAGTGAAGTCAACACTGCTTCAGCTCACTTCAGAGAGGACTAATAACCATCATCAAGGTACAATACTAATGAGAATTTTCAAAAACTCCAGCTAGAAAGTACTTTCAGATGGTGAGTAGAGGAGTCCTCCAACTATGTGTGGTTCTACCTGTACTTTTTCTTTCTTTCTTTGAAGTGTTTTACCATTCTCCGAGTTGCTGCATGAATAAGAGGGATAGTAAATTACACAGAAAATCTAATGAAAATTGTAGAACAGAATGACAGAAACTGCACCAAACGGAAAAAAAAACTGCTTCCTCGCATTTTGGAGACTAGTTAAGAGCTGAGCAATACTCAGGATGCTTTCCAAACACACTTCACTCTCTTCGCTGATAATGTCAAACAGAATGTAACAAACACTCGATTATAAGAACTCAAAATGCCCTGAACACAGAGGGACTGCACCAACAAATGTCTGGTTTTAAAATGTGACTATTCCTTAGATACAGAACACAGTTCCACTACTGAGATCAGCCAACTGATCAGACTGTATGTACTCCGTAAGTGAAAGCACACAATGCAGAATTATGATTCCAAAGTCAGATTTTGAGAAACAATTCTCACTCAGAAGACAGACAGAAAAACACCCCAAACAACTGGGGCTATTGACCACTGTCTGCAGCACTGACTCCAGAAGCTGGGAAAGTGAGAGGAGAAAGGACATCCCAGAGAAGGGAGATGCTCCAAGATCCAAATTTCTGTGAGTGTGTCCACAAGAGCTCTTTGAGCTCCCTGGGTTTGCACTGATTTACTGACAGAACAGCAATAGGCAGCACTGCCACTGACAAAACTAAACTGGCACTTCCAGCACAGATGAGTCCCCAACTCTACTTATGATTCATGTGGAATTCACTGCACTGCAAGTTCTGACACACAGCTACTGCACCTTTAGTAAAATCACACTTAGGAAGTGGAAATCTCTGACTTGCAGCTCAGATCAAGGAGCCTCTTGGTTTTTCAGAATAAGTCACTACGTAACAGCACCTCTCCAGATATGAACTACCACAGGTTATGAAGCTTCCTGTACCAAATAATAGTTGTGGGAGCTGCTGCTGTGGTAAGAAGGGAAAAAAAGAACTGTAAAAAACCAAGGCAGCATTATGAAGACTGAAGGGGCATCATATTGTACATCAGTAAGCCAAAAGAACAGGTGACATTAAACAAAAAACAGACGAGCTCTCTCACTCTGAGCAAAGTGGGATAATTACACGTTGAAGGTTTTCTCAGGGTCTATCGACATTAAAAAAAGAAAACCCACTGGGGTCCTTTCAAGTTCAAAGTCCTAAATCTTACTCCTAATCAAAACACTGCAACCAACAAACGAAGAACTCCCAGCACAGCATCACCTCTCAGTCTGCCACTCTTAAAGGAAGATGATGTTTGCCAAATTTGAGTGTAGTACTGCAGACAAAGCCAATCAATCCCGCAGGAGTGGGCAGGCCTCCTGGGAAGCAGGAGCCTGTAAAATATATCATCAGGCTAAGAGGAAAAAAAATACACTCTGTACTAAAATACTTAAGGTTTTGGAGCTGTTTTACCTTTAGAAGTTTCTTTTCCCTGTTTAAGGGCATGGACGAGGCAATTAGGCAGGAATTTTGTCTCTGAAATGACCTATTTTCCTCACAGAACGCTCTCAAACCTCCTCCGTTTTAAGAGGAATCTCAGCAAAGACTGGTCTGGGAAAAGTAACCTCACTACAAACAAATGATGGGAGCTGGACACTGAATTACTGGGAAAACTCTGAGGATCAAAACCAGAACAGTATAACCAAGAGCCCACGCTTTTCAAGAGTTATGAATATTTAAACACTGCTTATATCCATTAAATAACATTTATCTGTACCAGAAAAAAAAATAAGGTTTCTAACCAGTGATGATTAAAGATATCGATTTATTCCCAGGTAAATTTCTAAGAGATTAACGATTAAGTTACACGGATTTTAAAAATTCCTTTATAAAAGACCCCAAGTAAAATTCCCGACCTATTGCACGTACCATCAGCAGTCGCTACAGCAGAAATATCTGACAGTCACACAGAGCTGTCAAACAGACGCCAAGCAGCGAACAGAATCTGCTTTACGGATCCATTTCGTCCCCAGCCCCCCATCACCTCCCCAGCCCGCAGTTTGCCCCCGGCGGTGCCACAGGAGCTCGACCGCGGCGTTCCCGGGCGGGCAGCTGTCCCTGCGCTCCTGCCCTGCGATCGGGCCTCCTTTTGTGCCCGCAGCCGGGACGTGCGCGGGGCCGGCGGCGACTGACAGCGCTGCCGCCTTTATCCGCCCTGCTCCCGGCATTCCCTCACACCCCGCCATCCCCC
>VYZS01034953.1:21132-34481 GCA_013400695.1 Neodrepanis coruscans
CCCCCAGCGGGTAGCCGCGGGTGGCGCGCGCGGCGCCCCTGAGGCGGGAGCGGGAATGGGGTCGAGAGTGTCCGTGTGTGAGGCTGTGCCGGCCCCCGGCGCTGCTCTGCCGGGGGGACGGGGATTTCCCCCGGTGCCCGCAGGTGTTTCCAACCCACCGCCTGTCGGCCCCTGCATTCCGCGGCCCCTTCCTGGAGTGTTCTGGTCAGCTCTCCCTGCAGCACCCGGGGTCACTCACCCTCCTTAGGGGAGTCAAGGAATAGCCAGGGTTGGGAGGGGCCTCTGGAGATCGTCCAGTCCCACCCCTCTGTCAAGGCAGGGTCCCCCGTAACGTGTCCAGGGGGGGTGGGATGTGTCTAGAGAGGGAGACTCCACGCCCGCCCCGGGGCTCCGCCACTCTCAGCAAAGCTAAGCCCTTCCTCATGCTGAGGTGGGACTTGTGAGTTAGTTTGTGGCTGTTGCTCCTCGTCCTCTCACTGGGCACCACTGGGCAGAGCCTGGCCCAGTCCTCGTGGCACTGGCCTTGGAGATAATTGTAGGTATCGATGGAATCCGCTCTCGTTATCTCTGCTCAGAACCCACCCCTGGGTTCGCGGTGTATCAGAACAGGGCGGTGTGTGCCCCGAGCGGCTCTTGGTGCTGCTGCCCTGCGCTCTCTCCCTCTGGACAGGGTTTGACCGAGCTGTTCCAGGACATCACACCTTGCCAATGGAGCTGTTCTTGGCGAATTAACATCTCAATGCCCCAAGGGTTGAGCAGCCATTTGTTTCTATAGGAACTAAACACCTTACTAGGGATTGTACGAAGCTTTTAGTTTTGGTTTTTTGAGGGGGTTGTTGGGGGGCGGGGGAGTTGTTTGTTTCTTCGTTTTGTTGGGTTTTGGTTGTTTGGTTGAGGTTTTTTTCCTGGAATTCGCTGCTTTTGCGCCTGCTCTCACTTGTTTTCGGGAAATCAGAAATTTGGAAAACTGGCTTGGAAATGTCAAGCATGTGAGGAATGCTGGCAATCGCGTGATAATGGTAGCAAAAACCCTCTAGAACTTTAGTTCAGCTAGTCAGAATTTATTTCTGAGGCTCCTTCTCCAGCAGGGCCGGAAGGAGCTCATCCGACAATCAGCTGATTGATGCAGCTGTTTGCTGCCCCAAGATCTGGGGCGTTTCTGAAGGTTTTCTTTCCCAACACAACTGTCGTTAAGATGAGGAAATGTGTTAAAGAAATAAATATTCCATTGGTGCATTCCAGATTTCTTATTCTCAGATTAAGTTCTGTTCTCAAGGGACAGTGATACTCAAATGGCTTCAGGAATACAGCAAGTAGTTCAACTCATCCTAGAATGAAAGTCCTGACTTTCCAGGTTTCTGGAAATGCACAAAGTGTGGAATAGGACTATTTTGTTTGATGGTGAGACAGTTGTGCTTTTAAAAACTGGTAGGTCCATGTTTACTTTTTTTTTTCTGCATTTGGTTGCACCGAAGTTTGTTACCTTTTCCTTTCTCCTTTTTAGTTCTCAACATCACCCTTTATGCTTATCCCTAAAAGCATTTTTGGTGTTTATTGCAGCAAGAGAGTCTTCTAAGTTATCTGGACCTCAGTCATTTTATCAGAAGCAGTTGAATGTTTTGATAACCACCTGAAATTGCCTTTCTTCTCCATTTGACTTTTTTTTTTTTTGCGCAGACAAAATATTGAGTATTTCCCTTTGACAGTCATTCCTCTTTTCCTTTGAACAGTAGGAAGCTGGGTCACATGAATTCCTGCAGAGTCCTTGAGAATGCTGTCACGAATTCTTGGTAGGGTTTGGAAAGCTCTAGGTATTTGTGTTTGTCTTCATGTTCAAGATCTGGTTGTCCAAAGCATTTACGTTTCCAAATGCTATGACTAGTTCCCTGGAATTCTCTTAGGAGCTGGGCATAAAGAAGAAATTTCCGTTACTCCCCTCTTTTCACCACTCATACACAAACGTGTTGATAAAGGAAGAGAGCTGGAAAAGCCCCAAGGGATCCCACATCTCCTGGGCCTCAGAGTCTGCCACGGGCATTGCCAAGTCATCCTTTTCTGTACCTTTATTTGCATTGTGTCTGAACCCCAGTTTCAGCCATTGCTTGTGGCTTTGCCACAAGTGCAAACACTCAGCATGAGCAAAAGTGAAAAAAAAAAATTAAAAAGAATTCCAGTGGAACTTGTGTTCGGGGCCAGAATAAACTTGAGTCGTGCAAATGACAGCTTTTGTTCACACTGGGAGCTCATGCTGCTCTGAAACAGTAACTAATGCACAGTGTAGGTGAGGACCCAAACCCAAGTGCTCAGCTGACAATGTTGTGGGAGTTTGGGAGGTGCAGGAAGTGCCAGCACACCCTGGGAAGGGCCCATACTTCTCCAACAGGGATGTGAGGCTGCATCCTCCTGTTGACTGCTGGAGTACCAGGAAGTGGCAGCTCATTGAAGGCCTGCCTTCTCCACCTGTTGCAGTTCTTGGAAGATAGTTTGGCAGGTAATGGCTTGATGGCCCTTCAAGTGTCTGAAAAGACTCCAAATGGAATTGCTTTCTGACATCAGAACTGCTCATTCTTACAGCTTGAGGTTTTTAGGAACTTCAAAATAAAAGGCTATTTCTAAGTCCTCTAGATTGTCCCAGTCTCATGGATGAAAGCATCTGATACTGAAATGGTATTTAAAAATTTGTGTTTGCCAAGTCATGAAAAAAAAACCTTAAGAACTGAACTACATTTTCTTTCTTTACAAAATGTATCTTTAATGTTGTCTGACTTGGCCTAAGAAATTTCACTCCCTGTGTTGCACAGCTCCTTGGTGTATAGATGCTGCTATTTTCAGGTCTCCTGGCAGAGCAGCACCTTCCTTGTGAAGGTGCAGCTATAAATACACCAACACCCAACCAGCAGAGCAAGTTCCGTGCTGGTGTCCTTGTCTGTGCCAGAGGCTTTGCCAGCTTGGAAGTGCCATACAGAATAACTCCCATGGGACCACTGCTGTCATATCTGAAATTGAGTTTTGATGAGAGCCAGCATTTCCTGGAGTTTTCAGGCTGGTAGAAGTGCATGGAGTGGCAGGGACCTCTGGAGGTCACCTCATCCAGCTCCTGCTCCACAAACGTCCAGTTCCGGGAGATTGAGAACTTTCCTGTCAGAAACAGCTGCTGAGTCCTGTGCATGGGGCAGATTTATTCTCTCTTGGCAGGTGCAGGCCTGGTGGATTTCATGGAAGTTTGTTAGTCCTGAAGGGAGGAAACCTGCTAGAGGTGGAAGGGTTGGGGTAAGAGGACTGCAAGGGACTTTGCTCTATAAACAGTGCGACCAGATGCAGCAGTTGTACCCGTGGCTGGTGGGGGTGTGGGAGTCAGGGAGGAGGCCCTGAGCAGAAGCAAAGGCTTCAGGCAGTGAAGGAGAGCTCCAGCATGCGCTTTCCAGGCTGTTAACTCCAGATGTCAACAGAAATTACATCAGGCTGGCAGCATAAGATTGTATTTTGCTGTGGAAGAAATGAGGCCAGCATTTCTGGAAATGTCAGCAAGAATGCTGTGCAGAAAACTACAGCTTCTAGATTGTTCCCGAGGCTGAGAAGTTACTGTAAAGACCAGCAACATACACTGCAAGGCTTCCAGCACCTTGTGCAGGTCCCTCACTGCCTCCTGCTCTCCCTCTGTCTGGGGATAGTGTAGGAATACCTTCTTTGGTACTGGGAACCTCAGGCTTTTAAACCACATCCCTTTGTTTTGCAACACACGTACCTGCATGGTTTGCAAGTTAACACTAGAAATCAGAGAACTGCAGCGTGAGGAGGACTGTGCTGCCAGCCATTTGCTTTCTGCTGTCCTGGGCAGTGTTTTGTCCCAGGTAGTCATAGCCTGATTTACACTGCTTATTTATAACAGCTGCAATTTCATCTCCATGTTGGGTGTTAAGTGTTTATAACATCTTATGTGTTTATAGTATCTTAACTGTTCATAATATCTTATTACTGGCTGTCAAAGTGAAGAGGTTGCTGTAGAAGAAAAATCATTTCTCTTGTGCACAAAATGATGCTGTTGTTTTGTATTGTGAAATATTCTTTAAGGCCACAAAAGAGCAGGTAGCTTAGTAAAGTTCAGAGCTGATGAAAACTCATTTTCTAACAGTGGGTTCTTTAATGTCTAGTAGTGCACACACCATTTCTCTCGGCCCTGTGGATTCTCCAGTGACTTAAAAAGCTTGAGCTCTGCTATGGCCTTTCCTTTAACTGCAGTGCCAGGTGGTTCTCCCGCCCCCTCTCCAATGCTTGGGTCAGTTAAGCTGACAGAGACCTCAGAGACCAGAAATTTGTGTCAGAATTTGACTGAAAAAGACACAGATATTCAGAAATTAATATGGTGAGCTTTGACACACTTTGATGCACAGTCTGTAGATGCACTTCCTATCACACACAAACTGAAATACATCTGTTTAAAATCAGGCAGGGGCCTGATCTCCCTTCCTCGCTTGTCTGAGCTACTCAATATCTCCTTTCCTCAGTTCTGCAGTGAAGGACTCCTAGGCTAGAAATGAGAATTGTGCAAAAAATTGGGCCTACAAGAAAGCTGGAGAGGGACTTTTTATAAAGGTACATAGTGATAGGACAAGGACCAATGGCTGTACACTAAAAGAGGGTAGGTTTAGATGAGATATAAGGAAGGAATTATTCACTGTGAAGGTAATGAGGCACTGGAGTAGGTTGCCCAGAGAAAGTGTCAATGTTCTACCCCTGGAAGTGCTCAAAACCAGGTTGAGTGGGGCTTTGAGCAAGCTGGTCTGGTGGAAGGTGTCCCTGCGCATGGCAGAGGGGTTAAATCTTAGATCTAAAGGTCTTTAAGGTCCCTTCCAACCCAAACTCTTCAATGACTCTGTAATCTGTTTCTCCTTTCTTTACTATACAGTCAGGTTTACCTTCTCTGTTTAGAGGAGTTGCCACAGTATGTCTGGGATTGAGGTGAGGTTTGTGCCAAGTACTCAGTGGAGTTTGTAGATCTACCGCTGTCTGGCAGACTGAGATTTTGTTTTGGCAGATCTCTCATTTGACATTGCTCCTCACCCTTGTTGTAGCCCCTTACCTATGTCCTTCTCTTCCAGCTCCCTCAGAGACGCTTATGGATACCTCTTCCTTCTGACTGGATGTCCAGGACACCTGTTCTTGTCCAGTCTCCACTACAAAGTTTACATGATCACTTTTATTTGTGTATGCCAGACCTGTCCACTGAAAAATGCAGCTGAGTGTGGTGAGAGGAGCTCACCAGGCATCCCGGGCACTGTGCAGGAGCTGAATATCCTGGGAACAGAGGCTGTGGGCAGCCACCTTGTGTGACTGTCCCTGTAAGGTGGCATGGGTAGAGCTGGTGTGCACAGTGTTCATGGTGGGTACATCTCTGAGACTCTGTGTCACCTGGGCAGGTGTTCTTGTGCAGCTGTGAAGCAGAATTGTGCTCTTTTGTATCAGAGCAGCTTCCTGTAAGTTCCTGGTGAGGAAAGACAGAATTTGTTTGAATGTCAACAACCCAAAAGGTGGGCATGTCTCTCAACCAGGTTGTCTGGGTTCCCTGTGGAATTGCCTTCTCCTTCTTACCTGTCTGCTGGCTGCCAAGGGAGTCCAGATGATTAACTGGGAGAAAAAAAAGGGTTTTTTTTAATTTTCCTATTGGTTCCATTTCATTGGGTTAGTTACTCTTGTCTTGACCATATTTAACCTTCAAAAGTGACAGCTTTGAAAAAAATCACTTTTTTAAATTGTGGGGGTGAAATACACTCACAGCAATAGTTCTGTATGGCTTTGATTCATGTACTGCCTTCTGGAATTATTGCTGAGTAAATTTGTTTCTGGCAGGGAAAGAAGTGGAGACCTTGCAGGTCAAAAGCAAGTGAATTATTCCATGGTCTCCAGTGGGGCCAGGATTTACCTTTCAGTGTATGTACTCTCAGCCTACTTGTTAGCTGCTGTTCTTCTGTCATCGAATAACCATGTGTCATGGATAGCTATTTATAATACAGAAAGAAATAGTAGATAGTTCTTGCATTTCCCCTTGAAAAATAACTAAAACTTAATAATTTCCCGAGGAGTCCAGTGTATCAAAGAAAGATGGATGCTGAGTGCCCAGCCATCCCCTTTTGAGGAGATTTGTTTTGGCCAGCTCTGGGTGTGCCTCAGGGACTGAACATCCACAGCTTCCCCAGAGATCACACTGCACTTTGGGAGCGCAGATTTCCATTTGGGTTCACCCCAAAGGAGGCCAGGGGGGTGCTCTCAGGCTGCTCCACAATGTGAACTGGAGGGTGGTGAGAGGGTGATGAGTTTTGAGCCCAAACTACTGATTGGAACGATAGCACAGGCACACAGAGAGAAAACTGAGCTCGTGAAACGGCTCCAAAGCAGCCTCCATTTACAGCTGGCATTTTAAGCAAACCAGGGGCTCTGTCATTTGAGAAGCGATAAACAGTGGCTGTTCAGGAGAAATTTGGCCTGTGCAAAATGAGGGTACACAGAGGCTGCAAATTCACCATCCCTTGCAAAATACCCCCTCCATGTTTCAGCAGTCAGAGCCTCCCACACAACTGTGCAGGCAGGTTTCCTCTCCCCTTTAAATGATGGGCTTTGCTTTCAGGGAAGATTGTACCATTCTGCTAAAAATCTTGTGAGCTTTTTTCTTCTTTGTTTTTTCCTCCTTAAATCACTAAGGGCATTCACATAGAACAGAATGGCTGTTTTTCAACTGTTTTTCCATGTCCCTGTAGCATATTCCCAAGCTGGGAACACAATTGCAGTGGGTAATCGCAACCAGTCCTGGAAGTGATTAAATGTAAAAAAAGTAGATGATGACTTCATGTGAAGAAAGCCAGTTCTAACAGCTGGGAGTCTTGTGAAATAAAGATTTTTATGGTGATGGAGCTTCAGTGCTGAAAGGGAGAAAAAAAATTGCAATGGGGATAGTGGTCAACAGGAGATGGAGTGTATGGACACTGTGCTGGGAACTGCTTTGGTAGTTAACATGTAGCTTCATTGAAACTAATGGAGGAAAGAAAATATGAATAAATAGTCTGGGAGGGTTTTTTCCATTCCATTGTAAGAGGAAATGGACAGAGCTAAGTGATGGATGAGCATTTTATTGTGAATAACAGCGATTGCAATTGTGTTATATGCCTGTGTTTGTATTGGTGAGCATGTTTCTATAGAAAGGCAGGTAGTTCACACAAAAGTGCAGGCAGATATGCAAATTCAGAATTACTCGCTGCTAACTGAACATACAGGTAGTTTCACTTGCAATTAGCGTTGCCTACTGCTGTGAACTGAGACTTTAATTATTTGGGCTTAAATGTTTAATACTGTCTATCTGCTTTGTCTGATTTTTAACAGAAATATCAAGTAAAAGGCTTAGCTGTTGCAAAATGTGCAGGTAGAAAGAAGATGGCCTTAAATCATCTTTGAAACATTTTCTTGAAAACTGTAATGCCACTAGAGTCTGAAGGAGGGCAGTCAATATATTATCACTTACAGGAGACTTCAAAGTTCACCTGAATTTGAGTTATGAGCATTGGACAAAAGAAAAACTGGACTAAACAAGCCAGGTAGAAACTTGTTAGTGTTTGACAGATTTGTTCACTCAGGATTACATACTTACACTGTCTTTCCCCAGTGGAGCTTGTACAAGTTACCGAGACCCAGCTACATTTGGCTAAAGCTTTCCCTGTCGCGGTGCCTTCCAGCTGGCAGGGGAGGAGGTGGCAAGCTGTCCTGCCCCTTGGCTGCTCCTCTGGGCAGAGTGCCTGCTGGGCACACCGCTGGAGGCGAGTGGGCGTCGTGTGGGAAATGTCTTCTCGTGTCACTCAGCTTTTGGGACTACAAAGTCAAGAGCACAAGTGCATTGGTTTGGGATGTCCCATTTAGAAACACTGTACGTTTTTATACACAGCTTACAGGTCCTTGCCTGAGGAATGTACAGAAGTTTATGTATATAAGGCATTGGGCAGGAGTTCAGACAGGCTTCAATCATAACAACAGGCAACTTACCCATTTGGTTTCCTATTTCCTAGGATTTATTCTGCTGCTGTGATAAGGTATGATTTAAGACATGCTGAAGTGCCAGTGCAGTCCCGTAGCCCCTTCTGCTACACAAACACATCACTGAGAATAGAAGACATTGTGTTTTGTATTTTGTCTTCCAAGGTGAGGGAGAGATTAGTTGAGAGGCCCAGGATTCAGCCCACAAAGAGCACCTTACAGGCTGTCAGCTGAACTTGGAGCGGGAATCAGAGCCAGGAAACAGATCCCTGAATTTATGTATCTAATCTGCCACACTAAGTCAGTGGGGACTTAGCTACGGTAGTCAATGGAACTGGGAGTGTGATTCAGCTGATGAAATGTAGGTATCCGTCCTCTGGTGAGCTGAGTCCCTCCTGGCGGTGGGAGGTGGGGCACTGAGCTCACACCAGTGTGTTGACACCTCCGGGTACACATCCACAGTCTGGAAGCCCATCCCTGGTAAGGATGTGCTGATGACAGGGATCCAGTCTGCAGCTGCTCCATTGTTTCTCCAGTTTAATGAGAGGGTTGGGCTGTACCCCGCTGGCAAAGGCTGGAGCTCCTGAGCCCTCGGAAGGTCTGAGAGTGTGTAGGCCAACTTCAGATCCTCTGTGAGGGGTGGGTGAGAACATTAGA
This sequence comes from Neodrepanis coruscans, assembly GCA_013400695.1. Taxonomy (NCBI): domain Eukaryota; kingdom Metazoa; phylum Chordata; class Aves; order Passeriformes; family Philepittidae; genus Neodrepanis; species Neodrepanis coruscans. The sequence continues at coordinate 29,806 of VYZS01034953.1, forward strand.
CCTTATTTAGGTGATCAGAATGGCACTCAGGGCTCTGCAATAAGGAAACGACATCGTTCTGTTAAAATTATTTTTACAAACTCAATTGACGAGTTCAGACAAATAGACTTAACCAAGCTTTCTTAGGATATGAAACATTAGTATCTACCACTTACGTTTGAAGCTATGTTTTAGGTTTTATTTTCCAGACAAAAGAGTAATTTAAAATTATGCAAATGAGCTGCCAAAGCAAGGCATTATGCAGATTTGTGGAGGCAGGCAGCAGCGTGTTAACCCTTGGAGTTGCAGAGGGAGTGCTGCTGCAGCGGCTCTGTCAAAATTCCTCCTGACAGAGCTCTTTAGTTACAATGCTCCTGTGGCAGGGCCTGAGGTGTGAGGCTCACCCTCCTGCACACCCCCATTGCCAGATGGATTTAGGTTGATGGAAGAGGTGTGTTTGCTGTTATGTTCACTTCACAGTCCTGCCCAGCACAAGCTGTACACAAAACCAGCTTGGGCATCTCGGAAAAGACAAGCATCGTGGCTGTCATCTGCTGTTTCATACGGGTTGTTTCCAGAGTACTTGAAGTGACTGTCATGGGAGAAATATTAAATTACTTTTCAAATGTTGGCAGTTCAGTAACACTTTAAAAGCAATTGACACTGTCAGTTACAAGTCCTGTAGCTTGCTGGGCTGGGTGGTGTACACAAGATGTGATAGCCTTGACTTTCTGGAGAGGAAGGCTATGAAAAGAGCTCCATGTTGTACTAATTTGTGGGTTCAATACCTCATTATCCCACCCAGCTATAAAGGTGAGGGAGAATAGCTCTTCAGCCAGGAACGGATGGGTTTTGATAGAAATACAAGGTATGATCTGCTCTGGAAGTTTGCCCTGCTCTCTGCAGCTGATGCCAACAGCTGACATAGCCACATTAGTGCAAGCACGAATGCTGAGCAAGAAATCCATGTTTTATAGCAGTAAAGTTTGGCAAATGGCAGGAGCAGCCAATTCCCCAACACACATGAATGTGTAAGAGCAGCTAATCTCTAATGGATGTACCTGATGTTGGGTTAAAATAGTGGCAGCCAAGCCTGGAGAGAAGGGGAGAGAGTTCACATCGTGTGGTTTTGGAAGGGCTGGGTTTGTGCCCATGTGAGATGCCAAGCCCTATGAATGTGGGGGTTGTTCAGTGTTAGGCAGGGATGGATCCTGATGAGAAAGGAAGGACTCTGGCTGCAGCCTGGGGAGACCCAAATTCACATTTCCTCCTACATTTCAGTTGATGGAATCATAGAATAGAATCATAGTTGTTCATGGCTCTCTACAGAGTAGTGCAGGTTCCAAGGAAACCACTGAGGCACTTGTCATTTGCTTTCCAGTTACTAAATGGCTGTTGGGGGGTGACTTTTTCCCCCCTCTAGTATCTTTGAATACATATGTATTTGTGTAGTGAATTACTTCAGTAACAGTGTCTCAGTGCTGCTCTAGAAGATGGAGGTAATCTGGATTTCTCTCTTGCACCCTCTTACACCCAAACCGTTTACAGTTTTCTTTGCCCACCAAACTGCTCCCTCACTGTCTTTCTAGTTAAGGGTATCATTTCAAACTCCCTGTCAGAAGCTGCGTGTCTGTGCCAGCACACAATGCTGAAGAAATGTTTCAATGTGTTCAAACATTGACACTATAACTGAATTTACAGACTTAAAACCTATGTCATTTTTAAACTGGATACATATGCGTGCAGACAAAGGTTAGCTCAGTTTAGCTACTTTTGTTTCACTGTTCTTAAGAGCATTTTTGGCTTAAAAATGCCATGTCTCTCATGTATTTGTAAAGACTTGTCCGAAACACATGATTAACATCTGTTGGTTTCTATATGCCAGAGGAGCTATGTAATAGCTGCAGAGATCAGAGACAACATTGCCGATCTGTATATTTATTTTTAAATATAGATTGGGAGTTTTTCTATTGCTTGGTAATTTTAGCAATGGACTGATGGTCTGGTTAGTTAAAAAAAAAGCAAGAAACCCACCTACATTGGTTCAGGTTTTTGTTAGTTTTGGAAGAAATAGCCGAAAAGAATATAAATCAAACCCTACTGCTATACTGTGCATGCCTGGCCAGCTTAAAAGAACTAAACTAGTTTAAATAGGCAGAAATACTGTTTATGGTGGCCCACATCTCAAAACAAATTTGAGCACAAAGACAATGGAAGGAAGTTGCTAGGAAACCTCTACGGTGCACTGGAGAAGTTTTGCAGCCCAGGCACCTGTAAAAGAGTCATCACCACCTGCCAGCCTGGGCATTTCCTGAAAACTGGAGTGTAAAATGTAGTCCATATTGAATTTTATAAATGCAGCATCAGGAAATGCGTTACAGCTCATTTTAAATCGGTGCGACTTCCAGGGACTAAACCATTTGCAGAAACATCCTTGAAGACTCGACACTAAGGTCCTGTCTACAATAATGATGAAGCCCTCTTCTGTGTGCGGGCAAGGTCTGCCCAGGCTGCTTTGATAACACATGCCTGCGCTCATCTTAATTAGGTGCTTAGCAAAGATCTTTGCTTCCGTGGGCTCTAACCTCGTGCATGCTGAGATTTCAATAATGTAACTGTAAGCCAGACTAACCCCCTGGAGGCAGAGACGTCTCTTTTGCACCAAGTCTCCGTTCAGGGTGGTTTTGCCAGCAGAGATTTCCTGCAGGCATGCTGCAACCTCAAGTGAGTTCTCTGTGTGGGGATGCTCCAAACAGTTGGGATGCATCAATCAAAAATGTTACAGCTGCAGGTCCACATTATCAACATGCACGTGTTAAAGCCCCAATTTCTGTACCAAGTAGTTGCAATTATGATGATATCTTAATCCTCTTAACACTTGATTTCTTTCTTATGCCTACTTCATAGCTGAACCATTTAAAGCCTGTTTCTGTGAGGAAACTAGTAGCTGAAAGATTGGGAAATCGCCAAGGACATGTTTTTCTTTCATCATGAAATCATCTGTCAGTGCAGCTCGTGACCGGGATAAGACAGGTAATGTCTGTCAGGTGTTGCTAGGATTGCTTGTCTACACACTCCCTTAGTAGCTTTTTCCAAAAGTGGGTGATAGGAGGCGCAGTGATGGAGGGATGTCTGCCATGAGCACAGCGAACAGAGCAAGCTGGTCATGGTTTGAGTCTCCACGAAATTCCCTTTGTGTGGGAACCCCTTGAAGGTGTGCCACCAGCAAATTCCTGCCTGCCACCACCCATCCTTGCACTCCTCCCTGCCCACCTAGCAAGATTATCCATCACTAAGCCATTAGCACTCAGAAGGTGGACAGTGGGATCTCCTCTTCTTCAAAGATGGACGATCAATAAATGAAGAGAAACCAGGAATATGTGTTAAGCTTCCTTTAAAGAAAGATTCCTTTTAAAACAAAGGGGTTCATTCCACAACAAAGGAAGCACTCCAGAGAAGGTGTGATGCTGATAAGCAATGCTGATACATGAAGTGTGGTTCTAACAGGATTTTCCATTCTGGTTTATCTAGTCCTTTGATACACAAAAAAAGAAAGGTCCAGATCTTCAGTTTAACTTAAAAAAACAACCAAACCTCTTAGGAAATCCTTTTTTACACAACATATAATTAATGTATGGAATCAGCACTGGATATTCCTGACAAGTTTAGACTAGTTCTGCACTTCATGATCTAGCAGGGCTTGTGAGCTGTGTCCCTGTGAGGTGCTGTGGGAGGAAGGGCTCCAAAACAGTCTGTAATGGCAGAAACTCAGTTGTTAATTTAAAGTTTCTGGAGCAAGAAAACTGTGCAAGAATTGTAGAAACACCTGGAGTTTTCCTGGTTTGCAATATATTTTCTGCATTTCAGAAAGGATTACATACATGCACAGAAAGCATTTTCACTGGTGTTACTGGAGGAAGGTCACTTCCAAAGCCTCTCAGATCCCATGCTTTGTGACTCAGAAAGCAGCACCCCCCTCACATGCTCTACAGCGGTGATGGTCACACCTGAGCAAGTTCCCTGCACCTTCTTTATGGCAAGTGGGGAGAAATGGGGACCCAGTGGACTCGGCTGTACAGCTGCTGATGGGAATAGCCGTGCTCTAGGAGCATCTTTCTCCTTTGTTGGCTTCAGAATGGATGTGTTTGCTGTAGAGGTATGAAGAGAGTGAAGCCCATCAAGGTACCTGCTGACTGCAGCTGGGGAGCATCTGCCTGTCCCTGTGCTGAAGGCAGTGCCAACCCAAACGGGATGCTGGGAAGCTTGCAGGTCGCTCTTGGTGTTGGATGACTGAAGCAGTTGCCTCTTATGGCTGTCCATCCTGCCCCTTTGGTAGACACAGTTGCCCTGGAGCAGGGATGTGCTCCTCCTGAATCATCACCACAGCTGTTAATGTGTCACTACATGTGTGTTGGTCTCTGCACTCACCACAGCCATGGGCATAACACTGGTGCACAGCAGAGCGGAACCCAGGCAGGCCCCGCTCAGATGCAGAGCAGCTGAGTAAGGAGGAGAAACAGGAAAGGCAAGTTCGAAGGCAGGTCTGACACAAAGGAAAATGTGATGGTAGTAACATCAAGCCAGCAGCTGCTGCATGTGGCAGGCACAACCCCGTGCAGCCCACTGGTGTCCACTGGACCCCTAACCTGAGTATATGTTACGGCAGCACCGTATCTTCAGCTGGAAATGAGAAAGGG
>VYZS01034954.1:3462-17890 GCA_013400695.1 Neodrepanis coruscans
AGTCTGAAATCATACTTATCTCAAGCAAAATTAAATTAAAGAAAATGTAAGTGGTTTTGATATTTGTAAATATCAAGTCACATTACACAAAAAAAACTAGAAAGACATATAGACAGACAGAAACAAAATAATGCTTAACTAAAAAGGAAAAGAAACTGTGCCCTGTCTGCATCCAGCTGACAAGTCATAGGTGTTCACCTACCCCCTCAGTCAGGGACTTGGTCAACACCCATTCACAGCAGAGAATTTCATTTTAGGAAAGGATGCTAGCTTTATTTAAGCCCATATAACTATTTAGGGGACTTCAAAATAAGGGGAAACTCCTTCAAATTTCAACACCTTTCTTACATTTGCCTGCAAATATGGATGTACAGGAAACTTCATCTGTTCAGGAGTCTGTTGAACTTCTCTCCTTGGATTATCAGCTGCCTTCACAACTACTTTGTCTAAGATATTATGTAGGTATAATTACAAGAACATAAGACACCCTCCCATTAGGTAAAGCAATATAAAAAACCCCTTGAGAAATATTTCCATATAAATATATGGAACAAATTGGTACATTCCATATATATTCCATATATTCACCATTAATATTTCACATACATTTGAAAACTGACAACCACACTTTACTGAAAAAAAATCAGGTGACCAATATGTACTTCAATATTTGATATTGATTAGGAAGAAATACAAGACTTTTTTTGTCATAATAAAGGGCTTGAGATGATTGGCTTCAGTATAGCTTTGTAGGGAAACTATGATATCCTTTAAGAGAACAAATAAGCAAATATAATTATTGCAGCAAGACCAGATAATAATAACAAAATTCAGATATACCACCCATATATGCAACAAAGAGTCAAATTTACTATTTGTTATGGTTTCTGGGAGCATACAGCTTCTGTAACACAACTGCACTAAATCTCAGAATTAGGGGATTCTCACACACCTTGCCATCTTATTATAAACATTATTTAAGAGCCCCACATAACTGCGGTCAGAACGGCAGCTCCACAGGAGGAAGCCATGCAACACTTCAAAGAATTAATTCAGGCTGTGGAAGGAAAACTCTTAAACATCCTAATTTTACTACCCTTACAAACAGTGTGCTACAGAGCAATACATCTTTTAATACAGTTGTCCTCAAATATTTTGCCAGCCTTGACAATATTAAGAATTTTGTCAGTGTTACTTGAGGGAAGTTCAAGATTCTCATGCTGTTTTAAACAATCTCCATTAATTTTTCTGTTTCAGTTTGATCATTTGGAGTTTTCCATGCTCCATCCCTATACTTTGCTTTATTGGGCTGGAACTATTCACTGTTGATGACCAAGGTTCATCATGCAAAGGACAATCATGCTGCTAGAAAAAGCCACACTGAAGGTATACTGTTAAGGAATGTTTCACTCAAATACACACAGAGAATCAAACTTATAACTTAGCAGATACATTTCCCAAACACTGTTATCCTGGCTGGATTGTACCAGATCTGCAATACATCTAATTTCAAAATATAATAAAATCAAAATAAATGTCATTGTTCTGCACTTATTTTTTGCCCAAGCTTTGTTTTAGGACTGTGGAAATACTTGTACATATTAAACACATGCCTTTCTCTCTGTTTCAGTTTAGCAAGAGTTGATGTGTCTGTAAACTTGAACTGGTATTCTCAAAGAATGCATGTAATTATCAAACATATTATAATACTGTTACCTACAAATCATTTGACTGTAAAAAAATTGTACTTTCATGAGTATTAAGGTAGAAATACCCCACAAAAATTCTTGGTGAAATCAATCTTTTAAGAAGAAAGCAATTCAAATCTAGGAGGAGAGGGAAAAAAAGTACACGTCACTATCATTTACTTTTTTTTCATTTACTCTTCTAAATTGTGTGTTTCTCAGATACACAAAGAAGATTGTGGGGCACCAACATCCAGATGCTGGGTACCAAAAACTCCATAATCATGTCTTTATTTTTAAGACTGACACATACAGTGCTTTCATCTGTGGGTGCTACCTATTTTTCCTAATTAGCAGTTTGAAAGAGAATGCCAGAATTTTGTAATGCAGAGGGAATGCTTTTTTCTCATCTCAGTCTGTTCCAAATGTCCTGTTGACTAGCAGGAATCTTTGAAGTTGTTCTGTGACTCTATCCCTTGAATCACAATTGTGTATAAATGTTGTTACTCATGCTTACATTTGGCTTCTATTTTCCCTGCTTCCTGAAGAAGGCAGTTATTCGTCCATTTTAAAGTATTCTACATCCTTCCTTCACAATAGACTCCTTAAAACAAGAGCAGCTCCCTGCCTCTCAATATCTGTGCACAAATTCTTTCTGTTCACCTGCCTCTCAACAGCCCACACTGGAAGGGACCTCAAAAGATCATCTGCTCCAATGTTTATCTGAGAATTTGCAAAGTCTCTCTGGATAGACAGCACTGTTTTCAGACTTTCTTGCTGGTAGAAGCAAGTGTGGTTCAGACAAGGGAACGGTGATATTAACCAAAATCAGTGAAGTTCTTCTAAATGCACAGCCTTCCCCTTCCACTAGCCAATGTTCATCAGGCCTGGTAACTATGCTTAGACAGATTTCATGTGGCTTAGCATGCTATATTGTCTGACAACTGGCACAGAATTCTCATTTTATAGTAAAATTTTAAAAAAGGTTTTTGCCTACCTCAAATATTTTTTTGACTAAAACTTCTTCCTCAGGCAACTGTTATATTTTAGTCCTAACTAAAAATATAGTAAAACCCTTAGGAATTGAAATCTGCTTTACTGTTTAAGGCTTAGAACTTATAACTGCTGTGCACAACAGTTAAACTCTACACAGTTTATACCCCTGGCTAGAACTGTTTATACTATTTTGTGACTAAGACAAAACGAACCAGCCAGAAAAGCATAAACTACTTCAGCCTTAGAGTGAGCAGAGTTATGCATTGGTATCTTGTTTGTCTGAAATTATCATTTTGTCTTTTTACAAACCACACAGTATTGCAAATCACCAAGCAACATAACACATAACATGCTGTCACTGACCTCTCTTCACTAGACTCACAGCTTTATTTTAAAGCATTGCTGGAATCAGATTGATATAGTTTGAATGTGAGGAAGAGCAAACCAAACACAGAAATTTACATACTGTGAAAATTATATTTGGATTAATTTTCCTAACAGTTTTTAAAAGTAAAATGGGATGGCACAGCTCAGCAAGATAAAAACAGAGAAAAGAGAAAACTGAAGTTTCCACTGCTGACATTGGAAATCAATAACAATTAAAGTAAAATATGTTACTGTGTTTATTAATATTCAAAGTCCTGTGTTAAATTTCTGTGTCACGGTGAAATCTTAAGTGTTTTTAATTAGAGGTAATATATTATAATAGCTATTTTTCTGCCATGCAGTGCCTGTTTCTGCATAAATATTCTCTTAAAGCAAAAAGCCATCACATGGAGTACAGAACTCTTCCTGAAGAAGAGGAGCTCCATTTGTTGAGAAACACCGAGACTTGTCACAAAGCAGTACCATGTACCCTTCAGTCTTCTAAATAAACATTCTGACTTCATTTTGCACCACTTATGGTATAATTAAACAGCTTTTGTCTTTTGTCCAAACATACACTCAAAGGCTTCAAACAGCAAGAGGATAAGTTGGCTCTATGAGAGTGACAAGGTGCAATAAAAGAGGAATAAAATCTTCCTTTCCCCTGGCAACATAGGATCTCCTACAGAACATGGCATTCTGCTCTTTCAGGACTAGATAATGACTAATCTTCCAGCTTGATCAACTGTGTCTTGAAAGTGAGAAAAAAACCTCATCCCCACCCCAACAATCTTCTTAGTGCAGTGGAAAAGCACCTCCAGGCCTAAGAGCAATGACAGAAAAGCAGTTTTGTTTATCCTGGTGTTCTGATGCTTCATTCCTCACTACCATTCTTTCACATGAGCCAAGTCCCAGGATGTGGCTCCACGGATGCTCTAAAAAACTAAAATCAAATCTTCTATATTTGTAGATGCGTCTCTACAAGCATAGATGAAGCTGCCAAGCTAAAGTAGTTGCGCTGTTTCACTGCAGCTGCATCACCTTGTTCGTGCTCTGCAGCAGGTTCCACATGAAAACAAAGTGCTTCAGGGAATTATTAGATGTTGGAGAGAATCATAAGGTTTGTTAAGCTGGAACATACTTCCCTTAAGTGACATCCCATCCTGTACAGTAGAGTAGTGCTATCTGAAAGCCTCAAGTACAAATCACATGAGCAAACTTAGCAAATCAATATTGATATGCTATCACATGCTGCTGGATAAAACTAATCTGATGGAACATCCCCATGTAGAAATGCTTGCATTAACAGGGTAGAGGCATTCAATGTTCTCAAATATCATACCACCATAGAGAAAAAAAAGAGTAAATCTCTGGCTATCTGTGGTGCTGATCCTTGGTCAAATAAACAGAACTATAAGAAATTAAGTTCTAATGATTTTTTTTTTGCCCTTTCTTTATCAAAGGAGAAAAAAAAAACACAAGGAAAAAACCTGGCAAAGTTCCTGTATAAGACTCTAAAAATGCTTGAAGAAACTAAACCTCATGTGTCTGACACTTACACTCCGACAATATGTGTAATATTTACAGATTTGGCCAACAAATGTTCCAATTAGAACAGACATCATTTGCAGATTGGTTGTTTAGACTGAGATGAAGTTTTGCTTGGAACCTTTACCCAATCGTTTTTATCTTAAAGTGTAAATACCACTTAACTATGGTCATGGTCCACTGGAACACTAGAATTCTTTGACTAGCCAGTGATTCATGTGACAAAGGAAGGATTTGGTCTCCGAGCCAATCATTGTTAGATAAAGATTTATGGGTATTTTTTCTGTCCTAAAAGAAATTAAGCTCTTAATTTGCCAAAGCTTGACACAAGCAAAATATCATTAGAAATTCGGAGCATTCATCTGAAATACATTATGCAAACAGCAGATATTATAGCAATGTAGCCAAGTCAAAAATCTTACCAAGACACAAGTTTTGTAACTGCAGAGAAATCAGGGATATTTCTTCATCATCTCTGAGCGAAAGTAATTTGCCATCATTTCCTAAATTTGCAAACACATTTATCCAAATAGAGTTTCAAATCCTTTCCTTATAAAATGTACTCTCTGGGTACCTGGTCTTCCTTGTTACTTCTGTTCTGTATCTGCAACTTTGTTATTTCTATGCTGTTCTATTTTTACAGAACTCCAAATGGAAAATCCACTCTGAGCTTACATGATGCTTCAGAAAACTTCCCGGTCTTTCCTTTTTCCGAACAGTCATTGTGGTCATTCATTTTTTCATTTTAACATCCACTGTGGGTGCATTTCATAAAATACTTAAACCACAACAAATTTGTGGTCCACTTATGCTTTATTTATTTTGATCCTTCATCCATGTTGATAAGGACTTAATCATGGGAGTAATCCTCCCTGGTTTATTTGAATGACCTTGATTAACTGGACCCTACATTTTTAAATAACTGCATGCAGATCTCTTTAGTTTACAGTAAACTGCCATAATTTGACTTCCCAGAATTTAAACTTGAATGGTGATTTCACTTCCAGCATGGCATTACTTTTTCTTAATGTTTTTGCTATGCCAAAGAAAGCCTTAAAACAGCAAAAAGATGGCAAGCAAAGGAAAACAAAAACTTGCTTATATAGGTTGGTACACTGGAGAGTTCAAAAATGAGTGAACTTTGAATGAAAGAAGAAGAGAAGCAACAAACAGGACTTTAAGGCTGAAAAATTTAATAAAAAGAATTTTAAATGAGAGAAAAACAAAAATAAAAGCATTTTACTGTAAAGTTTAACACAAGTAGAAGGATACTGTATAACTTAGGAGAGATTTCTGAACAGATAAAACTTGTGAGGGGATTTTTTTTGCTATATATGTTTTGCTGGCAGCTACCAATTTTGAGAAAAGAAATCACTTAAAAGATAGTTTAAAATGTCAGGCAATATATGGCCAAATCACTGTTTCTTTGGTAGGATCTGGTGTATAAGGTTATTCATGATTTAAATGACTCTGGCAAGTGATGATTCAGTAGGTACTTCATATGACGTGTTAAACCAGACTGGGATTCAAATGGCCCTCAATTTTCATTTTTGTAAACAGGATTGAGTGAAAGCCAAACTACACAGAATGACAACCAGGATCAAGTTAGTTAATGGAGTGCCTAAGCCAAAGATGTTTATGTAATTTTATTATGTAAATGTTAATATATGAAAAGTATTAGCTGATGATAACTACAGCACAGTGGTATTTCTATTCGTACTACAAGATTATTCTCAATACTGCAAATAACAGCTGAGAAAGCTCATTTAGTACAAGTTATTCAAAAGCTGTACTTTTGAATCCTAGAACTCCAGCCATATGGCACTGCAAAGAGACAAAGTACTTTCCTTAGAACATCATAGTAATGAACAGCTATTCATATGTCAGTATGGAATTATGTTTATCTTATATGTGAGCACTATACAAAAAAATAACTCATTTCCATGAAAATAAAATAGTACTAAACATATCATATCTATATCAGCAGCTGTTGATCTGAATCTCCTTAATTGTCATGCTAATTTAAGCCTCAAAACACAGTCCTCCTTTACAGTAATTCTGTGAAGCAAATGGAGAATCTTAGTCACAAAAAATGATGAAGTGATGATTATCTTTTTCACTCAAGAGAATAAGTTTAATAACTTCCCAGTCCTTGCCTTTTGTGAATAAAAATAACAATCATCACCAGCTATAAGTAAAATATCCTAATTTCCTACAGTGCCTATAAGCAAAGGGATAAAATAATGAGAAAAAAAAACAGACACTTCTGTGGTAAAAAGATAGAAGACAATCCACAATCCCGTACAGTAGCACAGCTAATAAATGACTATCGTACTGTAGTCCTTTGAGTAATTTTCTTTAGGATGACAAAGTACCGCTGCTGAATTCACAGAAAAGGTAGTTTGTCCACTGAATGCAGATATATCATTTAAAGTGACAGTACAAATTCAGCATAAAGGCCTGTGAATACTATTTGCAGTAGAGCTTTGTAGAGATTTGAATTTCTATTTTCAGCAAATGAAGTGATTGCAAATAAAGCAGCTTTTCTAGTGTAGAGCACGTCCTTTGGTCTTTGAATTAATTGCTTTACATTTGTAAATGCTGGGGCACAGTAAGTGGCATAACTAAGAAAGACAAGTGTTCAGAAAAGAAGAAGGGAGGCAGTTAGAAATTACTAGCTAGAAATCTCTTTTATACCATACAGGAATAGTCAGTGGGATGTACAGCTACAATAAAAGGTGATGAGAAAATCAGATTAGATGTGTCCTGCACCATTTAGGAAAGGACTGTGGGGTTGCTACATTGCAAACAGAGTACATAGGCAGGCAACTCCTTTGTCAGCAAGGTTGAGCTTACATAATTATTTAGCCCTTTCCTTGTTCACAATCCATATTCATTTCCTACCTAATATTGCTGAGAAAGAGAGGTAGACAAGAAGCTCAGGAATTCTAATAACACAAAGCCCTCAGCTGCTTGTTTAATTTCACTTGAGTTTTGTGGCAGTCACTGTGTGCACTTACCCTAAATCAAATGCTCCTGCTGTGCACAGTGCCAGTACTTACAAGATCAAAGCCTTACAATAGATGTGCAAGTTAGTAAATGTTGAAAATATTAAAATTGAAATGGGACATATTTTTAGCGATCCCAAAATTTCAGAAGTAAGCTTTCTGTGTAACATCTGCATCCATAACACTCCCCTATTCATGCACAGATATATTTGAGTCTGTTGTAGGTTGAGAAATAAACCCACTCCCCCCCCATTCCCTGCTGGGGCTGTCGTGCCCATGGGGACCGCGTCGGGAATGGAGCTGCCGGCGGTCCAGCACTGGGGGTTGCCCCACGCTCGCACAGGCGTACGCCGGGAACTGCTGGGGCTGCGAGAGGCAGCACCAGGCGAGCCAGCGGCGTCGGTGGTCTGAGCCATGAACCGGCTGGCGCGGGCCCAGCGGATCGCCGCCTCCGCCACCCCTCCGTCTCCCGGGTGCGGTCCGCTCGGGGAGCGCATGCCGTGGGAGCGGCGGCAGGGCCGGCTCCGTACCTGCGGCTCCGGCCCGATGTGGAGTCCCGGAGCGGCGCAGCCCCGGCTTCGCCGAGCGGCGCGGCGCGGACTTGCTGGTGTGGGCAGTGCTCNCCTTTCTTTCCCGCGGGAGGCAGGTGGCCTGGTGGTTACCTGCAGCTATTCCTCGAGGTCCGAAGACCACATATTTTCCTCTTTCAGCACTAAATCCCTCCTTAGGCTAACGAGAAGGGAGGAAAGGGTTTGCGCACGGTTTTTATAATTTTCTTGAGTTTTCTCCTCCAGTCAAAGCCGGGCAGAAGCTCGCTGCTAAGGGATTTCTCAGACTAGCCCCGTGCTTCCTTCTCATTACCCCGGAGTCTCTCAGGGGGCCCAGAGAGAGAGACAAGCACTATCTCCAGAGCGTCCTCACCTCAAAAACGGGCCCTGGGACTTTAATTTGTTTGTCTGTTTGCACTTTAATTGTCGGGTTTTTGTGTGTATGCGAAATAAACTGTGATATTTGTGTGTGTTCTTCATTTTGGGGTGTGTTTGTGACTTCTCTCAGAGTCCCTAGTCCAAAAATCGCTGAATTTGTGGTAAAACCACCACAGAGTCCTTCCATTACATTATGTCATTGTTGCTATGGCTAAAGCCTGATGGTAAAACACTGAGGTGCTCCAGGGATGATTGTTACCTATCCCCTTATAAACGAAAGACTTGTTACATGCATTGTCAAATGTATTTCACAGAATCACGGAACTAACTAGGTTGGAAAAGACCTCTGAGATCATCAAGTTCAACCTATTACCTAACACCATCTCATTTACTAAACCATTGCACTAAGTGCCATATCCAGTCTTCTGTTTTAAACACTTCCAGGGATAGGAAGGGACATATTTGCAGAATGTTCCACAAATAGCTATGAAACTGGGAGCTTCCATTTCTGGAGTTAAGCCTGGCCAATACACTATTTGTGCTTAATTTGAATTATTTTATGCTTTTTCATTAGTTTTGCTTTGTTTATCATGCTATGGATAGGCTTATTTAAATATTCAATTAATATGATAGGGACTCCATGATCCTCATGGATCCCTTCCAACTCAGGATATTCTATAATTCTACCTCCAAACATAACAGCATGCCCTAACAGCAAAGTGTCACAGACAGACAACAGCTTCTCCAATTGTGACACAGGCACTCAAAGAAGGGAGATATCAATTCTGTCAGTGTTCTCCCAAAACACCAGTGGGAAAAACGATTTTCTAGTGTAGAGGGATGTATATTAAACAACAAGTTAGTTGTCTTGTATGACTAGAATGTAAATGTTTTTCATTTTACACCATGAAATATACCTGAGTTTTCTCTTGAAAGACTTGAATAGTCTTTAATTAAAGTGTGAAAATCAATTGCAGGCATGAAGAAACACCCTTCACAGGAAGGGGAAACTAGACATTTGGTCAGTAGCCTGATTTAATAAAACAGCAGTAAAATAGTGGAACCAAAAGGAACTGACATAACTAATCTTTTAATCCTGTCATCTTCTTCTATCCATTTGCGTATAGAATAAAGGGAGTTGACAATAAGCCATAAAAAATGCATATGTTGCCCACCAGGGTTTCCATTTTGGCCTGTTTTATATGCTATGGAATTGAGATTTTCTCATCTTTCAGTCTGAAAGTGGTTGAATTGTTCTGTTTATTTCATACAAGTTGTAGTTCTCTCTAGCACAGTTCACTGCTGATATATGAACAAAAGGAAAAGAAATGGAGAGTCCAAGACACAGAAACAGATGGAAAGAAAGAATGCAGAAGCATCCCGAACTCCAACCTACAAATGCAAAACCCTGTGTATTAGCACATATAGAACAGATTGGCAAAGTTACCTGGATAAGTAAGTCAGAGACAAATCTTTAAATAGAGTTGCTAATAGTAAAAATTTAGGTCAGTTAAGTCTTGAATATTGTGCATACCATATAGAAATGGTCTTGTCTACTTGGTTAATACAGTCAGATACAATACAATCTTAATAAAATTCAGGAGCCTGCTTGTCTTCCTGATTTTATCTCCAAATTATTATTATCATCATTGTATAAGCTGAAGATTATTTTTGGTTAACTACCAAGTTTATCCTCTTTTTTTCCTAAAGAGATTGCTCCACGGAGTAATTTTGCTCAGGTGACTATCATTTGCTGTTGCTTGAATCATTAAAACATCAGTTCCTGTAAGCCAGTGTAACCAAAAAAAAAAAGCAAACTAGTCAGAGCATTGACCTTATCTTCAGTTCTGCAAATAGTTCAGCAAGTGGTTCACGTAACTAATATATAATTACTCAAACCTTTTCCAGAAGCAATTACTACCATCTTATGTAAAGTACTAATTTCATTTATCAGTAGCAGTGTGTTGTTTTTTATATAGTTATAGAAGAGATAAGCAGCTTCTTTCAAAGTGAAACCAATTCCCTTTCCTTCATTTGAATAAAGTTTCTTGCATCAAGACTTGCGGATTAAACTCTGCTAGTCTGTTAGGATTCTGCTTTAAAAATGTAAATCTTTGGGATGGTCCTGTGCAGGCCTAGGAGCTGGACTTGATGATCTTTGTGGTTCTCTTCCAACTCAGCATATTCTGTGATCCATTTCCCAAAAAACTTCTTTACCCTGATATCCTCAATTTTTTCCCCCCTCTCCTTTTCCTACAATAATTGTCACAGAAGTAGCGGCAGGTTTGTGTGACAGTTTGATGTCTATGAAATTACTTGCAAAGCAACTAGCAGTAAAACAGGAATTCATTTTCAGTACAGAAATATATTTGCTATTATAATATCTGATTTCTGCTGTTGTTGTCAACAAACAGGAAATAGTTTCAGTAGAATTGAATGTGATTTTAGTCTGCTAGAAGAGGAGTTAGTTCTGGTCTGAAAATAATAGTATAGATGCATAAAAATAACAACTTTCTTAAAAAGAACCCAAAAAAACCCAAAAAAAAAAAAAAAAAAAAAACAAGAGCTGTCCTGTCATAGAAATTGCAAGGAACTCAGGAACTCTAACTGTTAATTCCAATAACTCATTTTAGCCTCCAGAAATATGCTAACAGGACTATTTCTTTTTACATGTCAATTAAACAGCATTTATAATAATTTTCCTCTTTGCAATAATACTAAATATAATGAGTTTGCACAATTTCTATAAGCACAAGATGTTTGGACTTTGACAGTCTTTGTGGGTCTCTCCAAACTCAGGTTTCTATGATTCTAAGTACACATGTAAACAAAAACGGATATTATAAAACCTCTGCAGATGTCAGGAAGATTCACAATATCAACAGAAAGGCCTTTTTTAATATCATCAGGTGAAGTAAAATGAGATATATCAGCTTATGCTNTGACAGTCTTTGTGGGTCTCTCCAAACTGATTCTAAGTACACATGTAAACAAAAACGGAACAAAAACGGATATTATAAAACCTCTGCAGATGTCAGGAAGATTCACAATATCAACAGAAAGGCCTTTTTTAATATCATCAGGTGAAGTAAAATGAGATATATCAGCTTATGCTAGTGGAAGTGGAAGATTTTGTCCACGAAAGGACACAGCTGTTTATTTTACAAGCAAGAAAAATCTTTTCATATAGGGGTTTTCAGATATTTTTAGCAATTACAAATATAAGCACTTAACAGTATTTTATAAAGATGCTTATCAGAATTTACCATTACATTACAATAGCATTTTTTATTATGTGGTAGAAATATAACAAAAGAATTATAAAGGTCATTAGTTACTAAAATGTCCTAGATTGCTTTCCATAAATATCTGTGTCTTTTCCAAATCCAGGCAGAACATCACCATGAGCATGACAGTGATGAAATATAAACTGAAAATAAAACTATTGGTTCATATCCTCAGTTAATATAAGACAGCACAGCT
Organism: Neodrepanis coruscans; assembly: GCA_013400695.1. Taxonomy (NCBI): domain Eukaryota; kingdom Metazoa; phylum Chordata; class Aves; order Passeriformes; family Philepittidae; genus Neodrepanis; species Neodrepanis coruscans. The sequence goes on from VYZS01034954.1 coordinate 15,475, forward strand.
CATTTAAAAGACTTCTATAAAGTAGTTTATATCAGCTATATATCTATGGAACTCTATATAGAGTTACATGGCTCATGGGTTGTTTTATTGCTCTGCCAACATCTGTTTAATTTCCATTTCAACTCCCCTTAGTAAATTGTTCTTCTGTTCATGAATTTATTCTCCACTCAAGATCTGTGAAAGTCACCAATGATTTCGGTCATTCCATCATCAGAAACTTTAAAAGACACTTATTCAGTGGGAGTTAGGCATGTAATGCCTACTGACACTTATAAGAATCCCATCCTGAAAGCTACAGAGCATTTTTGAGCAGCTCTAGAAGATTTCATACTGATTGAACTGCTGTTTACACTAGTGTCTTAAATAAAGGACTATACTTGCACCACAATTTAAAGAAAGTGTATACATTATAAACTTCTGGAGATTACCCAGAAACCATGCACTAGACAATTCAAGTTTTAGATTGATGCATATTTATTAGTAGGCAAGTCAGTCTCATTTTGATCTGTGATAGTTATTTGGCAGAAGGAAACACCTTACAGCTACTCATAAGTAGAATCAGAGTTCAAAAACAGAAGTCCATGGAAAGGCCTTTAATTATAAGTACAGTGTTCTTACTTCCTCTTTCAATATCTTCAAATATATAAACAATCAGCAAAAAGAAAAAGAATTCTTTGATACAGCAGCATAGAGGAAATGTATTCAGAAGAAGGAAGAGGAAGGCAAGTCACTATGAGAACAGAAGAAAATTTCAAAAGGATGGTAAAAATATATGCTTGGGTTTATGCTTTGAAATACGTTACAATTTTGTGAGACTCAGAAGACTATGATAACATGAGACTAAAATTACTCGGAATTAAAAAGTTTTCCCCAAATAAAACATCTTAAAAATTGTTAAAAAGTAAAAATACATGGTTTCAAAATCTATGTACTCCTGGAAAAATGTGAACTAAAGTGAAATGCTTCATGATAAAAACGTTAGAGAGCTACACTCCTAGAAAAAGAAAAAAAGTTTATTTTAACTTACTACATAGTTCTAACACTGTATATAGTACTCCCTCTTATTAAGTAAAATAATTATGTTTGTGCATATGTATATCCCCCCATAGACACACCTATAAACATATATAGCGTGAGCAATAAGAAATCTGACATGAAAAAGGTGAGAAGTCTACCACTCTTAGCGGTGGGGGGGATGGGACACAATCAAACACAGGTTTGTGTGCACAACCATAATTCAAACAGCTTCAGAATACAAATATAATTTTCCTGTCCATTTGAGCCTCTCCCATCTATGTTTCAGTCCACCACTTTTGCACTGTGCTGGTTTCTCCCCCTGCCTGGCCTCAGCCGAAGAGATGTGTTATTTACAGCAGAAAATAACAGCCTCCCTTCCTCCTGGCTGCCTGGTTTCAGGTGCTCAGACACAGCCTGGCCTCAGCATTCCAGAACTTCAATTGCCAAGGAAGTGAAGATTCAGAAAATACTAATTGGAAGCCTCACACTCTCCAGAGTTTAGCAACTGTCCACAGAGATACTAAACAGCACATCACTGATAAAATACACCAACGCTATTTTCTCCACCAAATTTTGCATCCTGGAGTCAAATCCATTTTTCAATGTCAGGATCATGATTTTTTATTATGTGCAAATATATCTTTCCTTCTCCTTACTTCCAAAATAATACACCCACTTTCACTGAAATTTCAGGTCAGAAAAGTCAGCTTAAAAGTGTGAGGGAAAATTTTCGAACAAAGCTGTTGAATTTCGCAAGGCTGTCAGCAAGAGGGAAGTATTTTCCAACGGGAAATTTCAAGCAAGCTTTGCAGCCAGTAGTGCTACTACCCCTCTGCAGAGAACCCACACATTTGCAAAATACTACAGCAAATGTCACCTGTTATCCCCTGTAGTATTAAGATGCAAGTTGGTCTGAAGACTCTGGAGGGAGAGTTCAATGCCAAATTTCATCCAAACTGCACAAGTATTTAAGATACACCACCACACTCTTATTTTTATAATTCACTCGGAATTATCCTGTATGAATCCAGGATAAGGCTGTAGTGGGAGAAGTCAGAAGCCAGCTAGACAACAGAACCCATAGGTTCACCAGAGAGTAGTGCCATGTCCAAGGCATATGGCTGGGGACCAGCAAAACTAGCACCACTTCTGACATTCTTCTGCCTCCTCCTACCTGAAGGTACTTGAAGATTGTAGCATAGGTTGTATAGTATAAAGTGAAATAGACATTAAGACAAATATAATAAACTTTTTGCTACCTGCACAACCTCTTGAAAGAATATTTTACAGAACACTCACAAAAAAAATAAAAATATGTCTTCAAAATTCACCCAAGATGAATTGAATAACCCTAATTCTTATTTAGAAGGACAATACTGCTCACATCTGAAATAGGGCA
>VYZS01034973.1:13031-26419 GCA_013400695.1 Neodrepanis coruscans
GCGGGCGGGGCTGCCCTGTCCCGTCTCTGGTGGTGGCGCTGGCTGGTGCCAGCTCGGCGCTGTGCATACACAGTGGGGTTTTCTGCACACATGGAATAGACAGGGCTAATGGTGGACCTCACGCAGCCGAGAAGCCGCTGTGGCGAGCAGCCGGGTTGGCACGGGTCAGGACGGCTTGATGGTAGTGCCGGGACCCCCTGGGGTGCTCGGCGGAGCCACGGGGGACCCGCATCTCCCAGCCCGGGGTCGACCATGTGCTTGAGCTGCCATTTTTAGCTCGTAGCAGAACCTCCCACTAGAGGCGGTTCCCGGGCGCTAACCGTCCAATCAGAGGGACAGTTCACGCCTGGGGGGCACCCGTGCCTGCGCGAAATTTGTCCCCTATAAAAGGACGAGAGCAGCGGCCATTGGCCTCTTTTTCTGGATGGAGCAGGTGGGCAAAACATGTCTACTTGCCTCAGCGCCGAGTTTTGCAACCACGCGGGCCTATGGGCGACTTCAGCGACAGCGGCACGGATTGAGGATCACATCTTTCCATCAGCAGTGGTATTCCTTCCTGGGGAAAAGGAGGGTGGGTGGTCGCGGTCTTTTAATTGTCCGAGTGTCTTTTCAGGAGCCCCCGGCAAAGACCTAGTGCTACCCTAGAGTTTTCCTATTCAGCCGCTGGACCTGGAAGAGCTTAATTTGTCTGTCTTTGCACTTTATTGTCAGTTTTCTGTGTGTGCAAAATAAACTTGTTATTTGGTTTTTTTGGTGTGTGTTGCTTCTATTGGATCTCTCTTGTCAGTACTACACCTCCTAGTGGTAAAACCACGACACCTTCTAAGAGAGCGGAAGCTAAGACACAAAAACCAAGTTTTGCCTAGGATTTCTTATTTCTACCTATTGTTTTTTCATTACAGTAATATTTAAAAAAATATATTTGAATTCCTTATGTAGTGTATTCAGTATGCAACCAGGAGTAAGTCTGGAATTAAACTAGTGTGCTAGCAAATGACAAAGCTCTTCTAAGAAGTCAAAATAAGCTGAAGAAAAAAATCAGAGCACACTGCAGTAGAAGTTGAACCCCAGTCTGTGCCAGACTGCCAACTGTTAATAAATTATGTCTTTGGTCTGTCATATTTGAGATGTTGAACTAAAATGTCAGTAAAATGTTCATATGTTGCTATTTAGGGCTGAAGACTCATTATTAAAGACAGGTTGTCTAATAAAAAATTTCTTCCCTTCTTGAGTTCATGCTTAACCAAACTGATGCATGTCTTTCAACACACTTGTCCTAAACCATTAGCATGAATAAACCAGGATATCTACAAACTTGTGGTGTGCCTGTTATTTGTAGGGTGGTAAAGAAATCTGGGAATTAACTGAAAGAAATGGTCAAACTTATTTCAACACCTATTGAAAGAATATTTTGGCTTTTATGACTCACATGTAGTTGCATTATTAAGATCTTTGATATTCTCATGAGAATCCAAAGACACATCTACTGATTTAATCAGACAGCAGCAAATATATAGAAGAAAATCACAAAATAATTTTTCTGCTTGTTGATGCAGAGAAAATAACCATCTGATCCTCTGAAGTGATCAGTCTGTCTGCAAGGGCCAAAGTTGGATGATTTCACTGGAAAAAAATATTTTAATATAGTTTTATAAATCAATAAGACAAGAATCACAGTATCACTACTGTATACCTGAAATAATAGCTGGCCTAAGAAGAAAATGCTTTGGCCTTAAAGGTGTGGCTTGGAAGTTACAGTAACTGTGCCTTATGATTCCAAAAACCATTCTACAGGAAAATGAAATTTAGTGAATATTCCTATAGTACTATAGGACTAGTGGACTGACTTAACTCTAGCCCAAAATAGGGAAATTGATATATCCACTGACTTGCAGGAGCTGATACTATGGGACTCTTACAGCATAATCTGTTATAATAAACTTCTTCCAGCATTGGCCGAATGTAAGGCAGTGACTAGCGTCTGTGTTTCTATATCATAATCCATCTTATTTGAATAAAATCAGCCTTACTTAAATAATCAGCCTTTATTTCCCAGTTTGAGAAAACCTTTACAATAGTTTTTTTAATTGGTTAATAATGTTCTTTGCAAAAGTGTCTTATGGTAAAATTACTTTTAAGACTATATGGAGGGATTGATATTCGTGGAATCTAGGCTACTCTTGGCAATTCTGTGGCTGCCACAGAGATAGAAAATGGGTGTCTGGGCCTTACTTCCATATTTCGAACCAACATTCTTTGAAAGAGATATTGATTTTCAAGTGAGTTTTATCCTTTGTAGTTTACAACATTTTTCTTTGAGAATAGGTTATCTCATGTGTTAGACTTGCACCTGAAATACTAGCTAAACCGTACACACATGACAAGCCACAGCTTTTCATTTGTCCTTAAATATGGTGGACTTTCAGCTTTGGATAAGACATTCTTAAAACTTCCCTGAAACAGAATAAAAATGAATCCCTGTTTTTAGGGCAAGTACAATCAAATAAATAAAATCTGTCAATATTCAGTATACCTTTAGATTTGCTTTAATGGAACTGAGTTATCTGTATCCCTTGGAATTTATAGTTGATATTATCCATAAACCTACAGTGTTACATTGCAAGGTATACCTTGAATCTCCTATAATTCTGACATAGTGTCCACTTTTTAGTCTTCCAGCAATACTTGAATCTTAAAAGTGAAGAAAAAGAATCATATTCTTGTGTGACAAAGTCTGATGTAAAATACAGCATGTTTTATACTGTAGTCATGTCCTTAAAAATTTATTACATACTGTCCCACCAGGAAAATCCTGATTACTTGGACAATAGCTTCATTTGTAAGCATCCTCTTTGGCAGCCCAGAAAAAGACAGCCAACTAACTGACAGCAGCACAACATTTAAGTCATGGCTCTGGTGCAGAACTGAATATAGAAGAGAAGGAATGACTAGCTATTGAACTGCAGTAGAGAAATGATTTGTGCTGTCTGCTGTTACATAAAGTCTACTATGCACAATAAGTTCTGTTTAGTTCCCCTAGATTTTAGGTTTGCAACTCTCTACAGTGAAACATAATGTACTGGCAAGTTTATTTTTTCTTATGGCTTGGGCAATTATTTGGCATTGATTTTCTTAAAGTTTTGTCTTGCATGTCAGCTTTCTGTTGGCAAACTTCATAGAAGAGTTTGAGCTAGTCAGTAAGATGTGCGAATACAGATGTTATCAGTACTTGGTTCATGCTTTCCTTTTACAAGACAGAAATATCAAAAATGAAGTTTTCAACCTTCCTCTCTCAAAACACAACCACAGATGGAGGGATGGAGCTGCATTTGATTTATTTGATTTGACTTTTTTCCCTGATAAATCTCATGCTTCTTCACATTTTCCTCTACTCTGTTTAGAATAAACAAAATACTCTGAATTGGCTTCATGTGATGGGACTGCTTTCTCATCTGCATATTTTAAGCAGTGACTCTGTACTGATTTCAAACCAGTTGATCAGTTATGCTGAAATGATATAATAGCATTGGTTATGCTGAATTAAAATGACAAAGCCTGATTGCCCATGATTTAGCTGAGTATTTTATGAGGTATTTTCAACCATATAAAAAGGTGTAAAGTCCCACTGTTCAGATTTGCTTGCAGTTTCCATACTTTTTTGTACAGGTGAGAGAGAACACAAAATGTGCAAAGCTGTGATGAAGCTTAAACTATTGCCTGCATGCTGGTTTATTTTGTGATGACTGTAATTGGAGCTGTTTGCTGGTAATCCTGTTCTCTAACATGAACAGCTCAGGAAATGCTATTTATGATATTATGTAAATCAAGAAGACACTTCTGCTAAATTATCTAAGCAGAAAATAAAGATCACCCCTTTAAATTCTGATAATGTTATTTTTACTAGATATTCTTATTCATATGCAGGTAGGAAGAATACTTCCATGGCTTTTTATAGTGCTTGAAAAAGTATTTCTAGGATGTCAAAAGTACTCTAAGTGAGCATTTATGTCTTCCCTTAGGTATGTATTGCCCTCTTTATAACTTCATCTTTAAAACTAGGATGTCTAAATTTAGACACGACACATAAAGCTATGTTTAGTGTAGTATTTAAAGTTGGCAGAGATACAGATACCAGAATTTTAGACACTACATTCGAAAATTTCTCCTTCTAACTGTAGATTCAATAACTCCTGAGGACATTAACACAGCTGTACCTGGGTTTGTCAAGAGAACCACACTGCCCTTCTTTATTGTGCTGCAATATTGGCTTCTCAGGTGAATTCAGAAAGCCTTGGGTTCAACTCACTTTTTGTAATGAACCTAGTAGGCAAAGTAATATGATTTGAACTCACAAGGGGGCATTCCTAACAGAGTTCAAACTTCTTACAGTGTCTTTAATAAGACTTTTTTTTAAGTCAATTGGAAAACTGAATAGACCCCATGAAAGGAGGGCTTGATAGTTCAGTATATGTGTGTATTACACCAAACAGAGGCCCTGGGAGAAGAAGAGAGAAGCTGAAGTGATGCATCTGCTCTCCTGGGGAGAGAGTTTCAAAGACTTACTCATGAATATAGTCCATTCCTGTAACAACACTTACCTCAGTGCATAACAATTGCTCACACGAATATGACTGTAGAAATGACCCAATTTCTTATTTTAAGTCAATTGTCATAGGATATTTGAGGCTGTGTAAAGGTCCTTTCTGCTGGCTCATCCTCTGAGCTGACATGTGATATAGGTGAATGCCCTGTAGAAAGACCTCTTTGCAAGTCATACCTTTGGAAACTCCCAGGAGGATGGCCAGGTGAGATGATACCAGTAGCTCACAAATCAACTTTGCAGAAAGGGGTCATGTAAAGTGGCTGCTGCTTTCTAATTGCCACTGTTCGGTCACGGCCTCCACGTGAATCACCTTGTACAGAAATCTCTGCCTTCATCTGTGCTTCTGGCATGACCTTTGAAGTTTTGTCATTGAGTAGTCTTGCAGTCATATATGATTAATCCACTGAGAAACTGGAGGCAACAAGAACAGTCAGGATGACACAGCTTGGTCCATTAGGAGTTGGACTTAAGACCAGTTTTAAGATTACTTCCTTCAAGTTAATGAGTTAGGGCCAAACCTCAAGGCTCAGATGACTGGACCTCCCTCTGCAGCTTATGCCAAAATTAGGTACAAGAGGTTTGTGACCTATTTACATGACACAGAAAGAGCGAAGAGTATAGCAAGTTCTTTCAGAATTCAAAAACAGAACCAGGAGATGGTGACAGATAATTGTGACTCTTTCCCAAAACATTTTCCTTTGTGGAAACTTCTGTGGATTTTTCTTTACCCCTTCTTTTGTCTAGGCATATGAGTTTCCTCAGAGAGGTGGTAAGGAGAAGGTGCATCTTCAGAGAGATGCAAAAAATTTTCAGAGTTTTCAGAGCATAAAAAATGCTCAAATCCCACAGCTTCTCTGTAGAAAGCAGTTGTGCAATTTTCTTGTTATATTTGGAAAGCCTGTCTGTCTACTTTTAGCAATAGACTCCTACATTTCCAGTGTAGATTTTCTCTTTAACAAGCCTAATCTATAGTCTTATCTCAGTGTTTCCAGAAAGACCAATTTTTGGTCAAAAAGCATGGTTCAGGGATCATAGTGAACATTCATTTATCATTAATAAATTTAGATTAGGAGGAGAAAAAAATTCTAGTGATTTTCCAAATAGCATACCCCGGGCAAGAAATGTAAATTGTTTTAAGATAGATTTTAGAATGTTTATGAAAAAAATTATGTGGTCATGCAGGCAATGGCAAAATAAGAACAAATATAAAAAAAATCCTGAGTGTGACTTACCTGGGTCCCAGATGATACTTCACTAACATTGATGAATGACTAAAAAATTATCAAGAGCAAAGCAGATTTGCTTTCATTTTCATATTATCCAGATATTTTGTTTTGTGTTGAAAAACTATAGTATATAGAGCCAGATTTATTCTTATTCCCCTTTTTCTACTGAAAAATATGGCTGAAAGTCAACCCACGGCAAGTATGGAACCAAGAGATTAATTGGTTTTTTTCCCTCAGTGATTCTTTTCATTCTGACCTTTTACTTGCTAGCAATTTAGCATATTTTTCTTTAGGGCATTGTAGATCTTCCAGACACTATGGATCTGCTGATCCTTTTTTCTGTCACCATCCAAATTGTCATAGATTCTTTCCTCACCGATCTGTGTACAATCCCATTGAATTAAGCCGTATTTGTCTTTTATTATCTTCTCTTCTCCAGGTTGTTATAGGGTAAATCCAAGTTTATGAGGAAAACATAGCTCTCTTCTCACTGGCAAGACATGATCAGCTGTTTATAGCTGATCCAGTCTTGGTGCAGTCACTTCACATCAACACTGAAGCAGTTGCAGTTACTTAATGAAATCTAGTAAGCGATTGCATAGATACTTCTATTAATACAGAAACAAGATAATTTTTAAATTTTTGTTTTTGAATTATTAAAGAGGGTGTGTTAGGAAAAATCCTAATGATAATCATCTCAACACTAATTCCAATATAAAGCGACCGAAATGAGCAGTTAGGACAATGATAGCAGCTTCCTTGTGCTGGAGGCAATTCTTCAGTTTCACTGCAGCACAACCATTTTAAGAACTGCATAAAGTTCAGCTGCACAGTTTAAGGGGCACATCTACTCCTGACTTCCCTTTGAGATGACAAAAACAAAGAAAGAATAAAATTTTTAGTGACTTATCTGTTTAAATAACAAAATCTGTCTTGTATGCAAGACATAGATAAATGCGCGTTTGTGTATACCGTGCCTAAATGTATTCCAATTGCTTAATGCTTTGGTCCTTTCCAGCTGATGTGTAATGAGCAATGTCTCACATTTTTGTTAAACTCTGGACTTCTGATGAAAAATCAACATAGAAAGCATAGAGAGAGACATACATTGTATTTCATCCAATTCGTGGACTTCTACAAGGTAGAATTGTTGTCACTGAAAAGCACTATTTTCTTGTCTAAATACATTTCATAGTATGAGCACAGCCTCTTATTTAAATGGAGACTAAAAGCTAACAGTCAGCACTGGTGTTGTACTACACCGTCTTGCTGCAGGTATTCCTCTGATGCATGACTGCACAAGCAACACATATTCCTTGGTATTTACACTGGGTTTGCTGTCTCAGTTGCACAGCACTGATGCATACTTGGTACCAGCTCATGTGACTCAGGTGTTGCTGGGGAAAGTAAGGAGTCTGGTAGCCACCTGCCCTTGCTGCCCAGGTTCAATGTCTGCTCTACTCCTCTCATGCACAGTTTGATGTCACAGCTAGGGAGGCAGTAGGAGACTGGGAAATGGAGGCAGGCCACTGAAAGGCATCCTCTGCACTGTCGATCTCTGAGACAGAGAGCGAGGATAGTTAAACTTTGCCTGAGCAGAGGAGCAAACCCATGTTCAACTCAGTCAAAACTACATTTCATATTGTAGGCACTTGCAGATCCTGCTGCCCCAACAGCATTGGCAGTTATAAGTGTTACCACGTTGTGCATTTCATAGAGTCATAGAATAGTTTGGGTTGGAAGCAACCTTCAAGATCCCTGCCATGGACAGGGACACCTTTCACTAGACCAGGTTTCTCAGAGCGCCATACAACTTGATCTTGAACACTTTCAAGGGTGAGACATCCACAACTTCTCTGTGCAACCAGTCCCAGTGTCTCACCGCTCTCATAGGGAACAATTTCTTCCTAATATATAATTAAAAACTACCTTCTTTCAGTTAAAGCCATTGTCCTTGTCCTATCACTACATGCCTTGAAAAAGTCCCTCTCCATCTGCCTTGTAGCCCCCTTCAAGTACTTGAAGAGTAAGGTCTCCCCAGAGCCTCTTCTCCAGGCTGAACAACCCAAACTATATCAGCCTTTCCACACAGGAGAGGTGCTCCAGGCCTCTGATCTTCTTTGGGGCCATCCCCTGTATTCATTCCAACAGGTCCACATCCTTCTTATTTGGGGGCCCCAGAACTGGATGCAGCACTCCAGGTGGGGTCTCACCAGAGCAGAGTAAAGGGGCAGAATCACCTCCCTTGAAACGCTCAACTTGAATCACACTCCCTGACTTTATTTTTGCAACAATGCAACTGGGTGCCCTGATCTTCCTTGGGACCAGTGGGGGCCCCCCCAGGACAGTAGAGCAGGCCCTGGAAGCTCATCCCATTTCATCCCAGCCTGGAGAAGGGCAGACAGAGGGCAGCAGGGAGGCCCAGCCCTGGGCACTGGACACGTCCCTGGGGATGGGCTGAGGCTGAGACAGGATAGAAATGAGAATCAGGCCTGGTGAGGATAACCAGGATCAGAAATGGCCACGATGGGCCATGGGGATGAGGAAGGTGCACACAACCTGAAGTACCCATGCATGTGACCCTATGTTATAGGTTGGGATATGTGTGGGAAATCAGCCCTTCACAAAACTGCCTTCGGATGCAGGGCAGATATTTGAGGGTTTTGATAGCAGCAGTTTTAACACTGAACTCTTGTTTCAGAGGGTTGACTGGCTGCCACACACCCTGACAACAGCACTATCCCACTTCAGGAAGCAAGTGTGGCACTCAAAGCTCTGAGACCTCTCAGACGTCCCATGCCTTGATTCTGGCTAAATCAAACAGATGTGGAGAACAAAGATCCACCTATGGTAAGTAGCATGTCCTTTTTCTATTACCATTTACAATTACCTTTCTGTATTTCTATTTAAACTGTTCTTTTAGGTGAGGATAAATAGATAAAATAATTTTCTTTTGTTTGTAATGACATACTTGTAGCGTTTGTCATGGCAATGTAAGGACAGACAGTGAAAACCTATAGTAATATCAGATAAAGTAGTGCAAGAGTAAACATACATCTTTTTAGGAAAAAAGATCATTATAGATTTTTTCTTTTTTAAAAAAAAATATCTGAAGTTATTTCATTCAAAGCNACATAGTTTCATGTCCTTCTGATGTTTTGAAACTCAATCGTATTTAAGATGCATGTTTGTTTATTTAAGATGCATATTTATGTTGCTTTAGGAACTTGATGTTCTACTGTTTTCAACGTTCTGATCTACCTCTGACAAAGTCTGCGTGTATGAAAATATAAGAAACATTTCAGAAGTTGCTAAGATTCTGAAACAAAGGCAAAAGTGAGAAACATGGAATTTCATAGTTAAGAAAAACAGGGACATTCCTGTACATTTTCCCAAACCTGAGTCTTTTCATATAAACATTTTCTCATTACTTTGTAGCAATGGAATAATGGCCTTATCAGGAAGAAAATGAAAATGAATCATCTTATGGCAAGGCACAGCCTAAAACCTTTTAGTTTTGTTTGGGTCAGGAAAGTTATTTGCATCTTGTGTTATTTATATGCTTTTTTTATTTGACACTTGTTTTCCTTTTAAGAAACAATCTCTATCTCTCATCTAGACTAATAATCTGAAATGAATAATTTATTCCAAGAATTAGATAGCAAGTCTTTACAAGCAAACTACTATTTCCTTAAACTAATCTTTTGCGTATATTTATTATGCTGAAGTAATTCTGAAGTTTTTCTTCAATGGTGCCATGGTGAACACTTAATATCTGTCATGCATTGCTTGGTGTTCATGTTCATCTCACAAGACTCTTTCTTTGCACCTGGCTGAGCACAGTAAACTATTCCAAATAAAATACTTGCCTGAGTAAGTTTAAAATTTAAAAGAATATATATACTCTCCTATGCAGTGCTGAAATTAAGTTTCTGTGAGCAGCTGTACCAACAAAGACCTGAAGTGCTTTATCAAGCCTTGCCAATACAGCCCACTGTACAAGGAGCAAATATTCAGAAAGGGTGGACAGAATAAACCAAGATAGTCTGCTGATAAATATCCCTGTATAATACCTGTATGTTTCATTCAGTTTTTCTTTCTTGCACATGCTCAGTGAAGAAGCTGGGAAATTAATGACATTATCTGACATTATTTCTGCAAGCATGTGTTTGCTTGAGAAGGTAAAACACCAAAACTACTGAGTGAGCCTTCCTCACTTTGTTTAAAGCATTCTTTAATAAAGTGTATTTTGAAGGAAAAAAAAGTCATTACGTCCCTGGATTGAATGGCTGAGCACTATTAGGAATGCCCTTGCAAAACCACCCACCACCACAAACAGCTAAAGAGCAAATCCTGGCAGTGCTGGTTGGTTGCTGGGCTCAGTGGGATATAATTTCTCCAGAGTTTGTCTAGTCAGAGCCCTAAATATCCTTTTTGACTATGACTTCTGTATTTGTGCTTAAAGCCAGAACATAGTCATATCTCTTTTAAAATTTCAGCTCCAGATTCCTTTATCTGACAAGTAATCTGCTGAAGGCAGAGAGAACAGGGTGTCCTGAGCTGGGGGCACAATCATCTGACAGGCTGCTTTGGCTCCAGGGAAGTTGGAGGGCAGGAAGAGTCCTCTTAATGTTGATGTGTTTTGGATGTAGTTGGTCATGTTTACACTTATTGAACCAAATAATTTCTTGCGGCGTGGCTGATCAAATTATTGGTGATCAGCAATCAGGCTGCATGAGATGAACTAAGGACAGACTTTGTCCTGACCCATTTAAAGGAGTGCTAACAGTGCCATACAAGATTGATTTATTAAAGCAGAGGAAAAAATGCAGTCTCTTTAGAACTGGCATGTCTGTTCTTAAATTCTTAGCAGCAGTATAGCAATCTGCAAAGAGGTTGTGGGGCTGTTGCTGCAGGATATGTAAGCCTCAATAAAAAGAACACATCAGTAATTTCACAAAGTAGCTGAGATCATTGAGCCTATAAAACGTATTTTTGAGTGTCAATTTAAACTGCCTGTAAATAAAAGAGTCAAGCAATCACTATTATCTCCCTAGAAAAAATATGTTAAAGCAAATAGTGAAGGTGCACTTCAATCTGTTTTTTAACATAACCCTTAATAATGAAACATTTGTCCTTTTCTGTAACTCATAAAATACATACTTTCCTGCCTGTTCTTGTTTTTACTTATTTTTTTAAGAAATGAATATTCTTCAATATAAGGACATTAAAGATTGACAGAAGCTTTTTGATGACACAGATATTAATGTCACAAATTCAGCATCTTGCCTCACCTATTTAAAGTCATATATAGAAACTGAGTAAAATACTTGTCTGTCTTCCTCCAAATGGTCAATACCAAAATTAACTATTTTACATCTTTTTAAATACTTTGTCTTTATTTCTGCATGCTTACTGTGATTCTTTTCTCTCCACATCAGCATTCCACTACTTATTTCTTCCCTGGAGGGATGGTAATATTAATTCATAAAATGAATTAAGAAAAATAATGCTGTGATATGCTAAACTGTCATGTAAAAGAGCAACAACAAAGAAAAAATTTTGAAAAACATACTGCAACTCCCTCAGAAACAATACAGTGCTTGGTTTTATATTCAAGAACTGGTATAACAGTTTATAGAGTTGCTTTTTTTAACAATGTCTGAGCATCTTACTGAAAGAGAAATGGCTAGACCAAAAAAGTTTCATACCAATTGCTAGCAATAACTATAAATAAACTTCCACATATAAACATCCTTATGCCAGATTTTCCTGTATATTCTCTAAAACAATATTCCTTATGTAGGGAGCTGAGTTTTGAAATCTTTCAAGCTAAATTTAGGGAACTCAACTGTACAAATTTATCTCACTCTTTACATGTTGCAAAATAAAATTATTTTTTTCCCCCTGAGCTCTCTCAGATAAATTTAGCCACATTTTGACAGTTAAAGTGTTGCAGGGGGAATGCTGTGGGGTCCTTTCTTGGGAACACGGAGTTCTCTACATTTCAGTTGAAGCAGGAATATTTCCAGTCTATTTTACGGGAGACTCATTGTATGAATTCTGCATTAACACTCCCCCTCAGGATCTGAACCTCAGCTTTATAGCTCACTGCAGATCCTGTTCATTTAGTGGAGTTTGTCACTGTATCAGTTGAAGTGAAAAGAAAGAACAGTTACATTCCAAACCTCCTTGCCTGTTTTCTTGTCCTTAGTCTTCTCTTCACACAAGAGGAAGCAAACGTCCTTGTCAAATGATAAACGAGGCACAATTGGTGACTTGTATGTTTGTCAACATAAGCGAGATCAAATGATTGCTCAGCAGGAAGAAGCCACAGGAAATCCAATGTTTTTTGACTAATTAGCAAAATAATAACAACGTCTGCCTAATGATTACCTTGTACTGGGTTGTAGCCTTTTATCAGGCAGCTGCAGCCTTTTGCTTTGAAGGGAACCAATGGTTTTCTTTGAAACTGGTGTCACGGAGTTAGGAAGATTTGTGACAAATCTTCTGAGATTTATTGCTACTTTGTGTAGCTGCTATAATTGGGAAGAAAAATGAGTCTGTTTCTAAATGTTTAAAGAGGAAAGTACTTTCCCTCTAGATTTTATTTGGAAAGATTTTTAAACTTGTTGACGTGCATATGTGTGTGTGTGTGTGTGTGTGTGCGTGCATGTGTCTATGAAATAGTTTTCAAAAGGATGAATGAATCTTAAGGTCAGTTAAAACTGATTTATCTATGTTGTTTTCATATAGTAACAGCAAGAATAATAAAAAAAAAAGACAGGAACTTGCCTGCGACACAATTTTACGAGAAAAATAAAGATCAGGAAAACACTGGGAAGGAAGAGAAGGAGCAGGCCAACAGTTTCCAGCTTGTGGTTTATATTCTAGATTCCACTCACATGGATTTTCAGAGTTCAGTTGGAGAACTGTTCTCTTCCAAGCTGTTCTTGGCTTGGAAGGATGCACTTTTTGCTGGATAAAAACTGGCTGGATGGCTGGGCCTTGAGAGCGATGCTGAATGCAGTTACATCCAGTTGGCAGCCAATCACAATTGGTGTTCACTGGGGCTCAGTCTTGGGTCCAGTCCTGTTTATTATCTTTATTGATGATCTGGACAAGCGGATCAAGTGCACCCTCACTCAGCTTGCAGATGACACCAAGCTGGATGGGACTGTTGATCTGCTGGAGTGCAGGAAGGCTCTACAGAGAGATCTGGACAGGCTAGATCCATAGGCTATGGCCAATTTTATGAGGTTCTACAAGGCCAAAACCCAGGTCTTGCCCTTTTTTTAAAACAACCCCATGCAGCACTACAAGGTTGGGGCTGAACAGCTGGAAAGCTGCCCAGTGGAAAAGAACCTGGGTGTGTTGTTTCACAGTCATCCAAGCATGAGCCAGCAGTGTCGCCAGGTGGCCAAGAAAGCCAATGGCACCCTGGCTTGTATCCAAAATAGTGTGACCAGGGCAGTGATTTTCCTTCTGTACTCAGCACTTGTGAAACCTCACCTCCAGTCCTGTGTCCAATTTGCAACCCTCACAACAAGAAAGATATT
>VYZS01035016.1:26503-47293 GCA_013400695.1 Neodrepanis coruscans
CAGGCTGAGACGTGACAGCATAACACCAGGAGGCAATTGAACCTGACAAACTTGAACCTCCTATGAACACTTACAAAGTTCAGCAACAGCAAGAAGCAAGAGGAAATGAATGTTTGCATTCACATCTGTCATTTTTTGCTATAGGGTAGAAACACGCTGACATTCAGTTGCATAAAGAGTCCCAGAAGACATAACTGGCCAAAAGATTTCAGCCCTAAGGAAACGGTGTGCACCACCTTTGGGAGAATAAACCACTCATCACTCAGGGAAACACAGTTTCTCAGATGATGTCACAGTCAGTCTTTATTGCCTAGTGTTTGGAGACAAATAGCTGTTTTTCTCTAATAAGGAGTGGTGAGTGACTTGCAGAGCTTTCCCCAGGAAAGCATTTCAGAATGAAAAGCTAAGTCATCTGTCTTTCTCTAGATGTATTTTTAAGCAGGACAGACTACATTCCTAGGACTTTTAAAACATTTTTTTATTAATTTTTATTTCTTTTGACATGTTTTTATAGTAAAAGAACAGAGAATAACATATTATAATGTATATAGACTGAAGTCCTTCAACAAGCTACTTCAACACATTTGCTTTCTTGCACCATAGCCATGTCTCACTGAAAAATGGAAGTTTTAGGAATTATGTCTCATTAGAAAAAACTCAGAACCTTGGACAAAACAACTGTGAGGGTGTTTTAAGACTCCTCTAAGTCTCAGAATTCCTTACAAGTAAAGGAATGGATGCAGTCTCTATTAATGAATAGAAATTAATTTTAAAATAACTAATGAACTAAGTTGACTCAAAGTATCCCTCTTCTGAGACAGCTTAACAGCGAGGCATGAGAGCTGGGGTATGTGTGCATTCCTGTTGGACTCCTCTAGGAAGGAAAATGGAATAGTTCTTTGATGGGAAGTGGGATATGGCAATCAAATGTGGAACTACAGCATTTGCTCAAATGCCTCAGTTCCTGCACTAAGGAGAATTTTGCTTTTACTCCTGTAGTTTCTGACAGAGTGTTTCACTGTCTTTGAACTGTTTTCCCAAGGCCTGAGATGAAAAGGGAGCAAAATGACTAAGTTTCTCCTCCTGTTGTTCTCTTGCTTAAAAAAGCTTAAAAAAAGGGAAAATTCAATTATAATAGAGGCAGACAGCTTGCAGAATCCAAAACTGGATCCAACGGGTCTTTTCCTGTGAGAAGAGGACAGACTGAGAAGGTGGAATAAGGATCATATGATATAGGATGGCATAATGTGAGGGAAAGCACGCGAGCATTGCCATAGGAGAATTCACATTCAACTACAGAAAGAGAGGGCTAGCACATGAGCTTGAAAAAAATTAAATCAGCCCTTACAGTAAAAGTTAAATAAAACGTAGTCTACATAAAGAACACTTAGGGGAGAAAGAAAAGCATTAAAAGGTGAGAAAGGCAGAAGAAATTGGGAGTAAGTGGAAAGGACAGAATGTCTCTGTCCAAGGAAATAGCTGTGGGCTGCAATTAGCTAAATGGTACATGACTTCTGTGCTGTGAGAGTGCTGCAGTTCTGAACCACTCTGTGGTTTACTGCTGTTTTTAATGGCAGGAGTGCTGAATAATAAAAGCTGTACTCTGGACTGCCAACAGGAATTAATTTCCTTTAGCTTTTGGTGCTGAAGCTATATTTTAACTGAAAACTGCTTGCTTTTATTTCTGGAATAACAGTAGCGGATAACTATAGCATCGCCATGGATTTGTAGCAATGCTTTATACGTGGGGATCAATCGTTTAGACAGGATTTGCTCTCCTCTCCACAACCACTCCTTGCTCTCATGAACATGTTCAGCATAGGAAAGATAAGATGGGGGAGGCAGTTCTTATGTAATGAGGCTTGTCAAGCTAGAGGCAATGATTAAAAATTCTACCTCCTCTTATGAATGTTATGTAGCTACAACAAACTTGCTTCTTGCCTACAAATAAACCAAAAGCCCTTCTTAATGCCAGGGCAGTAGGGAATCTTGGTGCCTTCACCGACCATTTAAGTAGTTATGGGTGCCTCACCACTTAGGCTGCCAGAGACCAGGAGACACAGATTGATAGGGTTAAGTGGATTTGCTCTGTGCCTGCAAATACACATCCTACACTTACTCTGCCTCTCCACTTACTCTCCTGTTACCTTTCTCTGGGGACACCTTTTGCCTGCTTGTCCAGACAAACTCCAGAGCTTGGAGTTGCCAGGGGTTGAAGGAGAAAAGCCTTCCTGCTTATGGGGCACAGTGTGAAGGGAGATTTTTCCCATGCTAAATAAAGGGAAGAGGGAGAAATTAAAGCAATAGCATCTTTTGTTGGATATGGCAGGACTGCTGGCACAGCCTGGTTATAGGTCATGATGATTCTCTCTCTTCTTAACCAGAAGCAAGCTGGGGAGCAACTATCTTATGCAAATATGTATGGGCATGGGGACAGTGCAAGTGTCACACAGGGCATCCCATCAAAGGGGAGGAGACACAGCATCATTTGGCTTCTTTGCTGCTGCTTCTTTGGAACTGCAACCACAAAGGAATGAATAACAGGATTAATTCACTCAGTTATTGATCTCAGACACGCACATTTTTGTTTAACATTGCTAGAACAGCCAGACTGTTGTGGGCAGTACAGCAGAGACAGCGTTTGCAAGCCCTTTTCCCCATTTGTTGATGAGGTAAATCTTAGAAGCATATTCATTAAGGAGAACCCCTGGAGAAGGGTCTCCCATGGAAAGATAGACTAATGTCTTGACCAATGATTCTAATGCTGTTCTCTACAGATGTACTGTCAGCAAATAATTGGTGGCCCAAATAACATGCGAACATATCCATGGAAATTCTATATGGAAAGCTTTCAGGGAGGAAGGAAGAAAACAGGATGGGCTTGATATAATAAAGTCTGTACATATATGAACTCAATTTCTCAGCTAGTAAGGGGCAAAGTTCAAATACAGCCTCTCTGCATCTCCATGAACATTGAAGATCTATGACAGTGAGAAAAGAAAGAATATGATGCAGGGAGGTATTAAGACATTTTTCAGTAGTTTCATCACAAGGAGGATGAGGTCTGCTCGGGGTCCCAAATAACTTAATTGCAAAGGACTTTCTCATAACTAGCTCTTAAAAAATCACCCTCTCCATAAGCAGATGGATGCAAGGGCCAAAAATAAGAGTCAAAGGTGGTGAAGACCATGCTGGGATCTGTGGAGTCACCAGGTGACACCAGTAGACATGCTGACACTTTAGATGATCCCAAACTGGGCCAGCTCGTGCAGTTCCAGATGGCTGAAAGCTTCCCATGGGCAAATCACTGTGATATCTGCAAAAGAGAGAAAATGAGAAATGGGTTCTGATCACTGCACTCCTTGTATTTATTTTTTATTACTGGAAAGGCTGATTTACTCAGGAAGAATTAATAAGAATGCAACTCCACTTGATAGTTAAATGAGGAGTTGCGTGTTTCAAATCTGGTACTACCTGTCAGACCAAACCAGATTAATGTATTTTTTCTGTGTGAGCAAAAGCACTTTCCTATAGTCTCTTCAGTGACTATGTAAACTGGTATAAAAATTCATTCCCATTATGTGGTTTCTGCTGTTCTTATAAACTACCTGTAACCAAACTGTGAGCTCCTTGAAGATGTGCAGTTTTAAATCAGATGCTGAATAATTTCATGTACAACATTCATGTTCTGTAACTGTTGTCTTCAATACCTGTGAAGTTCTGACGGGCTAAAGCTCATCCAGTGTGTTTCTCAATCCCAGGCAGGTACATAAAATTCTTACAATTAGGATTCGGATGACAGCACAAATACTTAACCATCTGGGACTTAGTTCCTGTGATTTTTGGTATTAATAGCTTAGCATTTAGCATTTCTTTGAGAACTTCATGCTGCTGAAATTCTTAGCCAGAGTATTAGCAGAAAACAAACAAGCACTTTTGCAGCCAAATGTAAGTATTGAGAAATTGAAGCACGCCTAAATGGCCTTTCTGTCTTGTAGTGTATGTAAGCATAAGCATGAATGTGGCAGCTTGAGGTAGTACTAGCTTTCTCTGGTCACCCTGAGAGCTGCAGAGGCCAGGGAAACAAAGAGGCCACCCCAGAATCCTCTCCCATGAGGAAGTTTGTCTGCACTTGTGCTAAAGCAGAGAATGACAACAACACCTTGCAGAGCTTACCTGTGCCCAGACCCTCCATGCCTGGGATGTCATCTCCAAACCTAGGAGAGAAAAGAGAAGGTAAGGAGAGAATTTGGGCCAGCAGCAAGGAAAGAGGAGCTGCCCTGAACCCCCACCCAAGGAAGGAGAATTGTGGGTGGGCAGCAGAAGAAGAGAAGCAGCTCCAGGTTGGAGAGCTGATGGCACCAGGGGACAGGAGGAGGCCTTCTGGCTCCTTGCCCAAGGGAAGAAGGCATCGCAGAAGCCCAGCTTTGGTTGGGGAGCCACCTAACTAGCATGGTTTCTTTTTTTTCCAAAATTCCCTTACCCTCTTACTCCTTTTTTGGGGGGCTTGCTCTTGAACTGCCTTGTCTGTCTCTGCTTGAACTTGGGAGGCCCCTTGCGTGGTGTAGTGGGACCAGTTGGAGCATCTCCAGTGTTGAGGTTGGTGGCTGGGGTCTCACTCATTGCTGGGCTGTGTGCAGCAGGCACGAGCCTCACTCAGATCCTTTTGCCTGCAAGATAACAGCAAGGACTGACACAACACTCTGCTTATCTCTTCTAGGTATCAGTAGTCAGTTGACAGAATTATGGAAAATATAATTGTGACAAAATTACAGATAATGATATTAAAGATAGATTGTAATGCATACAAATTAAGCAGGGTAGCACTGTCTTTCATCTGGCATGCTAGAATTAAGATGTCAAACAAAGTACACTTGAGCTGAGGCAAAAAACACACTTAACACCATGGTGCAATGAGTTGCAGAGTCATGGAGACTCACACCTTCATCTCAGACACAGCTGGACTCTTGGAGACAGGTTGCTGTAGCTGCTTGCCCCACAGTTAAGGTAAAATAGGAAGCTTAACGCTGCTGATATTTGTTTTCTAGTTAGTCTTGGAATAGCAGTGCTGATATTTTTACTTACTGGTGCAGGACCTGACTATCAAGATCCACAAAGACACACATATGGCTTAGAGAAATATCATGTCCTTGCGAATAATCATGACATACTTCACCTGTTCTTATGCTTGTGCCTAAGCATTACCAGTTGAACACTGAGGGACATGGGATGCTGAGCTAGATGGGCCTTTTTCTGGCTGGAGTTGCAATTAGGGCTCCATATTTGTCAATACCAAATTTATGGGAAATAGCACAGGATTGTTGAAAGATTTATAAAGAAGGCTAAAGCAAAGCACTAGAAACTGTCTTTTATGCAGAAATTAATTTCTCAGGATTTAGAAGATTAAAGCCTGTAACTTTCCCCTGTAATTTCGGTATTTTTGAACATTTTATTACATGTGCTGACCTCTCTTCACCACACTGTGTGTGAGCCAAGCTCCACTTCACAGGGGTTAAGTAGTTAGCAGGTACCAATTTTTGTTCAGGAGGCATCTCTCCTGTCGCAGAGGACAGAACTGCTGCATTCTGAACCTTTTGCTTCCTTCCCTGAGAGGACAGCAATAACTCTCACCAGTGCCAAAGGGGAGCTTCCAACACTTCATTAAATTTTGTGCTAATTAGTATGGTAGAATGGTCTGAGCAAGTGTCTTTATGGATAAAAATAAACGCAATTTTTTTCTCCCTTCCTTGAAGTCATGTTCTTCCCCATGACTTTTACCTGTCTCCTGTCTCCAGGTGTTTGTCCCTGTGCATCCAGGCTGATATAATCACTGATAAAATTAACATCAGGATTTGGTACTAAAGACTAATCTCATTATGTCACCATAGTATTCTGGCTTAATCTCCAACATCACCTGCAGTGACACTTTGGATTTTTAATCTCAGAACTATAAATGCCATTAAAGATTTTTTTTCCCTTACTTTAAAGAGAGCTCATATCTTTGACTGTCCTGAAATAGCCAGAGTGCTGAAAAGTAAAACCTGAGGAGAAAAATCATCTGAGCAATCTTCCTGTGTCACTTGCACATCAATGCAAGGTGAAGAGCCACATTTCTGCATCTGTGGCAGTCTGGGAATATTTCATCCAGGACATCTTTCCATCTGTGGTGGCATTAGGATGGTTCCAAATGATAGTTCTTCTGTTGCTTGTGGTCAGGCTTCTGTCTCAGCTGTAATATCTCAAGCAGGAGACTGGACAGGTTCCAGCAGCCCCAAATGGAGCAGCAGATGGTTGTGTCTGCAGCTGAAGTAGGCACAGATGCTATTCCCCCGCAAGTAACACAACGCTTCCTAAGCACACACTGTGCCCACAAACACAGGGATCAGCTCAAACAGTAGAAGTTACTAATTTGGCTGCCATCTCTGCAGCACCTGAACAGTTGCCCAATATTTACAGCTTTATCCTCGCAGCATGGTGGTAGGACAGGAAAACACTGCCACCTTCATTTTTTACAGAATGAGAATGGAGGTGCAGTGATAGGTTTAACCTGGATTGCACTGCTGGATTTCTTTGTTGCCAGTGACGAAATCTTTCGACTCATGCTTTTCTAGGGCCAAACTGAGAGGTGAAGCCATTTTGGCTACAAAATAAAGACAGAATTTTGTCCCTCCCTGTTACTCAGGATGGGAGGAATTCAGATGGTACTGCCTTACAACAAAATGCTTTGCATCAGAAAACTGCTCCATAGCACATCTGCTAATGTGCCTCTGTCACCAGTGCAATTCTCCTCAGTAGGTTTTCTGTCTCAGTGTTAGATACTTCTCCTGAACTAGAAGGGACACACATCCACTTTTAAGCACCACATCCAAGATACATGGCACCTCTTTCAAGGGCTACTCCCAAAAATACAACAGAAAAAACAAACCAGCTAACAGATTTCCATCCCTTGGGACTAACATCCAAATCTTGTAAGATGCATTTGAGCTCCAACTCAGTTCCTGCTCTGCCTTCACCAATGCCTGCTGTCTGCTGGTATGATATCTTAACCACAAAAATGTCTTTGATGGTCAAAGCCTCTCAGTTCCTCAAGTCCACACGTTGTCCCTGACTTTGACTCAATAGAAAAATAACTAATGGGAAGATTCAGTCCTTGGAGTTTCCTTTTCCCCCAGTTTGAAGAAATTGTATCCATCTACCACCTACTCAGTAACCCAGGATTTAGTAGGAAATGTTATCTGCCCAAGTGACACTTCATCCTCTCTCACCTGTGTGAATTCAAAAAAGAGCATTCAATAAAACTTTTAGTTAGGGACAATTCTTAACTAACTAACTAACTAACTAACCTCCTTCTACCTATTTTCTCCATGCATTACTAAAAGAAATGAAAGAGGATGGAAAGGAAACTTAATGCCACCAAACGAATTCCATTTTGCAGTAGGAATCAAGCTGCTCTCCCACCATTGAGCTGGTGGGACTTGCTTGCCATCATGTGCAGTTAAAGATTTCTCCCTTCATGCTGGAACGAGCCCTGCCCCACAACACAGGACCCGCCCCAGTTCCCACACATTGGAAAACTACTGTCCCTACACACAGCCAAACAAGCACTATAGGATCACAGATATGAAAGAACTGTCAACAGCAGCTTCTTCCCATGGGAATTTCACAGCCTTCTGTCTTACTGTACCTGGTTACTTGGATAGTCCTTGGTATCAGATCAAAGAGGTGGCTTGGTAAATGTTCACAGTCTCCTCTAGAACTCTGCAAGTGCTATGATGCTTCTTCCCAGTGCTTCCTGGGCTGCCAGAGCTCTTCTGCTTCTATCAGCACTGGGACGCAGCTCCTGGGCAAGAGCTGATGGCTGTGGATGCAAAGGCTGTTGAGGCATAAGATGTTCTGCCATGCACTTCCTCTGCCCCCTCCTCTGACAAGGTGTTACCTAATTGCCCCTGACAGCATTTCTGCTCAGTTCAGGGTTTAATCCTCTGGGTAAGAGCTTTGCTTGCATCTGAATGTTAATTATACCTAATACAAATTAATAAGCTTATCTCAGTTGCGTCAGAAATCCCACCTCTGGGTTGCTGGCTAGGTTAATCATCCTTCTTTTAGTTTTCTTTGAATTTTAAGTACTTGAGTACTTGAGTACTACTAACAAATGCTGACTCTTTAATCTGCCCCGTCCTTAATCTCTGATTCTCTGTGGAAAATGTCTCTGGCAGATAATGTAGATGCCTCACTTGACCTTCTTCATAGAGTTTCACTGTAGGAACTCATCTTCCCCGTCCAAAACCTTCAAAAATACAGAATCCTCCATGCGCACTTGTCCTATGCTGCCTCAGGGATGTCAGATGCAGAATTTCCATGAACCATGTCCCTCCATTCAGGGATATGTGAGAAATAGACAGCAATTAGGAGGAAATATCTTCGTTTTCACATTTTGTTTGTTTCTTGCATGCTCAGCTCCTGGCCTCATGAGAGCCACTAACATCATCTTTGCAGACAAGCTTTCATCAGGGAGTATTATATCCAGTGTAAGGTGCCTTTGAGGAGTTTCATAGCTCCAGTCTCAGTTGCTTGAGCTGGCTAATCACAGGGATAGAAAAAATCCACATAGGTTCAGCTCTTTCTGCTGTGTTTTACAGAGGATATCACCCTTCATTCTAGTAGCTGTTTTAAGACCAAGAACAGGTGAAAGAGGATGCACTTTAAAAGACAGCAACTCAATTCAAGTAGAACTATATTCTCAAATGGAGATAATTGTGTGACTATCCCAGTTGAAAGGAGGGATTCAGTAACACCAGAGGTAGAGCATCACAGGTTATAAACCCCCCATCGATGTGCCCTGCATGTCTAGCTGGCCACTGAAGCAGGAAACACCTGCTGCCTGTCCCAATTGTTCCACAGAAGTTGCCCATTGCTCCTGAGCAGGCTCATCCAGTTAAGGACATAGGTTCCAGGGAGCCCTGACTGAGGGGTGCCCAGCATTAGAAACTGTGTGGCTCTGCAGAGAGCAGAACTGCTTGTACATCCAGGGAGCTTTGAGACAAATCACTGCTCCAGCACCTGCCCTACTGTTAAAAGAAACAAACACACAAGAACCACAACTTCTCTCCTAGCTACTGGATCTGTTCACACTCTCCAAATACAAACATTCAAATTTTTCTCCCATGGGGTTTTATCTGGACTTTTCTCTCCCATGGATTTTGCAGCCAGTTCCTTTTTCATCCCTCTGCCCCCCTTACTATTGCTTTGAGCTCCTGGAGAACACTTACAGTGCCAAAGGCTCCTCTTGCAAATCATTCAATTCCTGTTCTGTATCTGCATGGAAAGAGTCTCGAAATGTCCTTTCTCCTCCAGATATACCCTGCCACCAGGTGACATCAGGGCAGCAGTTGTGGGCGGGCGCCTACATGGTACAGGGAGGTGGGGGGAGCACTGGGAGATCAACTCTGTGCAGGCACAACAAGTTCTAGGGGAACAATAGCCTCAGTGTGCTCCTTGAGGGGTGCTGTGCTGCTTTTGGCAAGAAGGTTGTGGCTTCTTTGGAGCTCATAGGGGAAGATCTCTTGAGGAGCAAAGAGATATAAAGAAATAACCTGCTCTTTGAGCGATGCTGATGCTTGGGAAAACAAACACACACATATGCACGCACACACACACACACACATGTGTCTGCCCATGTAAGAGAAGGGAGGATTTAGTCATAATCCCCTGTGCTCTCCCCTGTAGAGGCTTCCAGTAAACTTCTCAGCAGTACCACAGAGGTGATGACACACCTTACAGAGTGATGCGTGTGGTCAGCCCAGTGTTAAGAGGGCTGAGTTCACTCAAGGGAGTCAAAGGGAATGATGCTGAGATGCTGTGCAAGACCTTGGTGAAGCAGATGGAAGGGCAGGAGAAGAAGCGGGAACTTTTGGGTTGCTTATGTGTGGCCAGCCAGTGGGGTGGCCTGCCACCTCTGAGACTTGAGGTGCTGGGCTGAGGGTAACAGCTAGGTTCCATCTGGGTGCCAGCAGCATTGCTACTGTGAGAAGGCCTCTGAGAAAGGGAAGAGCTGGTGGCTCAGCCCATACTCCAATGGAACAAAACTCCATGCATGGTAATGCACACCATTTTATCAAGTACTTTGTATCTCCAATGTATTTTAATATCCTTTTATAACTGCCTGGGAGATAAGTGTCAGTGACGTGGAAAAAGTCAGCACCCAGGAAAAAGTCTCAGGATGAAAAGAGAAGCTCCAGAGTCCTTCAAAAAGGTGCTGGAAGATCATACTCATCCTCAGCTGCAGCAGTGTCTCAGTCATGGACTACAACTGTCTGTCTTGAGGCATAACCACAGGGTTCAAAATCCTCTGGGGCCCTTGGTTCTGGTGAAGCACCTCTCACCTTTATTGAGCATCCAGCTCACAAAATGAGCTCAGGGCTAGCAGGGTAAAAAATGGTCCCAGAGAACAGAATGGCACTTGGAGCATCAGAGCAACACAGGAGCAGAAGGAAACCAAAATGTGGGTTTGTGTATGATGGATGGGACTCACTGGTAAGGCTGGAGAAGGGTATTTTGGAGTAGCCATGCCAGCCAGGAGTGTGATTGTATGTGACTAAGAAGAGAAAGGCTCTCTCTGACATGACAGACCCTGGCAGTGGGCATCAGTCCAGCACTGTGCTGGTGGCTGAGCAACAGCCCCATAGCTGAGGCCTCTGGCCTTTCAGACAGATGAAGTTAGACAAGATAAATCCTTCGGTGAGATTCTTATCTTACACTAAAAAAAACTGATAAGATCCTAGCCCCCGAGTGGGCACTGAGAAGCTGGGAAGTAAATCCTAGATGCAGCCAAGATGCTTTCAATCTAGCAGAGAAGGAGCAAACACACATTCCCACATGTTTGAAGATGATAACACAGCTTTCAGAGCCTTGTGCAGTAATTTCTGATCACAGGAAAGAGGACAGGGTGCAGCATCGTGTTGGCATCCTCTCTTCCCTGTGATGGCTCGAACTTGTGTACAAATGCGTGGAGATTGATTGCACTCAGCCTCTTCTGACAGCAGAAGTGATTACTGTGGGCAGGGACCTGCTTGTGTGGGTATAAAGAGGTACAGCCTGCTGGCAGCAGACTGCAATCCCATCCCCGCTGCTCATTCCCATGCCTCCATCTGCTGCAGACAAGTTTCTGGGGGGTTCCCCTCCCCTTCTGCTTTCTCCTATGTAGGTAAAGTTGCTAGAAAAATCAGCTCTAAAGCCCTCTATTCTTCTTTTCTGAATCTTAAAAATTTACATATGATCAGGCTGTTTGTTTTCAAAATGCTCCCTTGGTTTTCCTGTTTCCTTAATGAAATCTGTCTCATTTCTCTTCAACAAAACTGGATATCTGGGAAAAAATTTTCTGTGATCTCACATGAAGCTGTTTTTTTGCCACTGACAAACCATGACAGAAACTCCCTAAAGGGCTCCACTTACCATGTTCTTTCTAATCTCCCAGGATTATCAGGCCTCTCTCTTCATCCATCCTCTCTCTTTCCTTTTCCTTCACAAAGCAGGTGGCATTTGTTTTGCAAGGATGTGGGTGCACAGCTTCTTTTCAGAGCAACAGGCTCTGCTGCATGTTCATGTCTGGCTGCATATTCATGCTGCTTCATGTTCGTGCCTGGATGCCATACCAGATGCATGACAAATCCTGCTCAGAGACTGAGTATCCTATCCCTGTCCCTCCCTGTCCAAGCTTTTCTTCTCCTGGCCCCCAGAAAGACAGTGACGACCTTTTTGGCCACAACAGTTATCATCTGATCCAGACCAGAGCTGCATCAGAAGCCATGGAGTCCAGCAGGAGTGCAGTCCTTGTGGTCTCAAAGGAAAACTCAAGAGCTTTGTCACCTCTGGCCAGATTATACTCTATTCCAAGGAATCACTTAAAAAAACATCTCCAGGGTTTCTGACCCTATTTATGAGCTGGTGTAGCCATGGAAACTGTAGTTATACCAGAAATAGCAACTCACTCGAATGACAAAGAAAACACAAGTTTACAAGACAGTGATTCTTCCAGAGGCTGACTGAGCTCATGGGAGTGTGGGAGGAAATCCCAGTTGAGGCACGGACTCAGGGATGCAGCTGATGAGGGCTGTGGCTGACATAGGCCACAAAAACTCTTTTGAAATATATCTCTACAAGCTTGTGCCAGATACTTGAGAGACTTTTTGCCTTATTGATAAGCTTTATCACTTGCCACACAGACAGGCAGACTGCAAATGAGCAGAGAATTAACCAGATATCTGCAATTAAACCCCGGTTTCCCTCCTGCAGACATGCACATAACAAGTGCCTCTGGATCTCTAGTGAGAGGACTGTGGTAGAACCTGGATTTAAAGCTAGATTTTCTATTGGTCTTGTAGAAGATCAGTGAGGTTGTCATATCAAGAGCATTTTGGTGAGAAAGTCAGTGTAGTAAGCTGCCTGAAAAGAAGACTCGCATGCTGTAATCCTCCTTCCCCAGTGGTGACCATGTTCCTAGCCTGTATGTCATTTGTGCTATTGAAAAAAAGAGAAACAGATAGAGAGGATTGGGCTTTGCCTGGCACAGATATTTAGTTGTTTGAATACATGTAGAGAAGGTATCCTCACTGAGAGTTTTATTTTTTTTCCTTCAGGAAACCATGCACCGTTATTTTGATGTCAGAAATAAGCATCTATAGCAGCCTGCAATAATCTGGGTATGCTGACTTCAGGAATATGCGCCTGATGCTGGATATAAAAGTTACGTTCAGTGTCTTGGAGCTCATCTTGCAGAAGAGCCTGGTCTTAATCCCCATTTCTACTCATGCCCTGAGGGTGCTCTGGCAATGGGGCAGATATTAGAGAGGCTGAGGTCTGGTTTTCCACTGCCAGACATCTAGAGGGAGATTTCCATGATCAACCTGGAGAAAAGGGTCATTTGAGAAAATATAAATCAAGCCATAAGGTTTTACTGAACTATCAGCAATGGCCCAGTCTGTGCTAAAAACTAGGAAGCACTGGGGACATGACTAAGTCCTCAAGTCAAATGGCCATTTCCAAGGCTTCTTCAGGAAAAATGAAGTCCCCGCTTTGCCAGTTCAGTCAAGGGTGCTCTTTATGTACATGTCAGGACATCATTATAGGCCCCAATCTTGCAGGCCTGAATGCTTTAGGACACTCTAAGGCTTTTTATAGCAGATGATGTAAAACTCAGTAGTCTGTCTTACACTTCATTAGTTACTAAAGAGTTACATTTTCTTCTGAGTAGGGAGTCTGGCCTTTCTTAGAAAAGATAACCAAGTCTTACCATCTCACACTCACAAGTTGGCTATGTTAGCAAGATTTTATGAACTTCCACAAACTTCTCCCTGATTGGCATAAAAAAAAGGAAAGCCAGAAGAAATTCTTTTGTTGTTGTTGTTTTGTTTGTTTTGGTTTTTTTTTTGTTTTGTTAACACTTTTCACCCTCAGATCTCTGAAGAGACAATGTAAGTTCATAGACCTGCAGATGAGACTCAATCATCCAGACATCTGCTATGGGGACTGATGTGCTTGGCCTGATGCACAAAAGCTTAGTCCTTTATAACTGCTTTGTAGTTAATTGTTTAAGAGTATTGTCCTGCTCATTGCAGAGTTGTCCCACGAGAAACTATTATTATAAGTGAGCAACCTTTCCATGCACTAAGTTTGCTTAATGTCTGCATCCATGCTGTTAGTAATGACACAATGGAACTGAGTTTGTTAGTTAATTTTAAAAAGCATCCTTTCTTCCTTGTTTTTACTCTGCCCACAATAAAAATATCTGCTTTTTTTTTTTTAATAACATTATTTTTGGTCCTTAATGACATTTACAGAACAAGCCCAACATTACTATACTGAACCAAAATTTCATATTTTTCCCTTTTTTATCAAACCCAGGTAGTTAATCTTGTTATCTGTGCAACTGACATAAATCAGAGCTTGTGACTGCTCTTAAGAATGTACCTGATTCACAGTTTCCACAGTATTGTCTCAAGGGTCTTATTTAATTTTTTTTTCCATAATTGATTCCTTCTGTAAGAAAGACATGCCACATATGTGTGAACAGTGATTAAATAGTCCATTAGCACTCTCTAAAATGATCATACGTTGAATACTACATTGCTTAAAAAAAAAAAAAAGAGATTGCAAATTGTGGTTTTATTTAAATAGAAATCAGATAATTCCAGATTTTATTTGGTTTAAAACAGTGAAGCACATGATTCAGTGTCACCGGATTAAGAAGAAGAAACTGTACACGAGTTAGCTCCAGATGTCTTCTTTTGTGACAGGCCCCTTTCTCATCTTTTTTTTTTTTTTTTAAATGATCAATTCTTTCTCCTTGGCAACCAGCAGCCCAATAAAGGAAGGCTCTTCTAAACATTTTAGTGAAATGTTTCTTTCTTCTTCTTAAGGGGACACATCTTTTTCTATGACTTTCACATCATGCAACAGACATATTCTTCTTTTCTCCTCCTTCCACATAAAAGCACCACTGTGCAATCTCAGCCAGTTCAGCTCTTTGCCACCATTATTACGATTTTTTTCATGTAACAGCTGAGGCTTTCAAAAAGAAATGATTGCTTCTGGGGAGCATCTCACACTCTCCTTGGGAACATTTGACTAATGGGCAGAGAAGGCAGCTCTTCCTGCTCCATTATCTTGTCTCTTGGGTGGCTGCTCACCTCCCAGACACAAGGATTCTAAATGCTCTAGCTGCCATGTGATAGCAGATTGCTGGCGGAAATAACAGTGGAAGGAGAAAAGCTGGAGGATGAATATCTGAATCAATTTCTTTTTAAATTTTATTTCATCCTTTATTGGTTAGGTGTATTACAAGCACTAAGCCTTCTGTTCTCCCCTCAGGATCTTGCAGATGTGTAGAGCTTAATGTTGTAATGTTTGTTTGTTTGCTTTGGGGTTTGTTTTTAATGGTCTTTCACTAGCAGATTCAACTTTTTTTTTTTTTTTTTTGAATATATAACCTCTACACTCTTGCTTTTCAGTGGAGGTACACAGCTCTATGAAATGCATTCAGGCTTCTTACTGGGAGGTCACTAAGAATATTTCCATGCCAAGAACCTGGAATTGCAGCTTGCTTTCTGGTTCAGTCAAACATCATGAACACATCATAGACTAAGTGAACTCTTTAGTAGCCATCATTGCATGCAAGGCATGCACATGTTGCACAAAGGATGTTCTAACAGTTTCATATAAAAAAAAATTTATGGCACACTCATAGCTGATGGTATACTTTGACTGTAACAGTGAAAGTTATTTCTAGAGAAAAATGAAAATAAAGGAAGAGGCTAGAGAGAAAAAGCAGAAACTTCCCCACTGGCCAGCTGTGAAAAGCAACAATAGGGTTCAGTAGAGCCCTCCCCTTAGGGCTCTCTCCAATGCAGCAGGTGACAACAGTGGAAATGATGAATATGATGATTTCTTGCCATGCTTTCCCTTAACATGATATACATCAGGACCCATTTAAACTCATGTTGGTTATTCCTTGTTGTGATTCTATTAGCTCTGGAAGGAGAACACTCATCATGTGTGAATGATGCATATTCGTTGCTTGTTAAGCTTCTGTGAATATAGAATATTGGATAACATATACTGAGAATTTAAATAGCTGTTGGCTCATTTGTTAAGCACCACATTTTTTTTTCTCTTTTATATATGAAAATCTACAAACCAAGAGAAAAAGAAAGAGTGGGAGGAAGAGCAATTCTCTCAACGGTTCTTCCATGAGAATCTGCCATAATAATGCTGTGGGGGTTTACAGAGACAAGGCTGTGAGAGCAATAACGTGGGAACAGCACAAGTGCAACAGAAGAGAAATGTTGCCACAGAGACGCTGGTAATTACTGTATCATGGCTTCCGAGAGAGGTTATATAGCTGCAAGCAGCATGCCCTGAGCACTGCTACGGGTAAAGCACCAAGCACATAAAGCACCTAAGAGCTAGCTGGAGGCTGGACATAGCCTGGCAACGAGCCATGAATTCCAGTATAAAATCAAGTTCTCTGTCAAGAGTAGTGCTTAGCACATGAACGGCAAGGTGTTGCTGACAAGGTAGATTTCCTAAGGTCAGCAGAAGAGGCGTGGAAGGCACAGCTCTCCTCCTAATTTAGTCCCAGCTTCAGCTCTGGCTGTTTCAGAGGAAAGTCATAATGCAGGGAGGAGTGCTTGAATAAGCACCTTCTGACACCCTGTCTGGTGATCAGCTTAGAATTGAGATTTGATTACACTTGCTGAGATTTGACCTTATATAACCACCTGTTTTCTGAGAGGACCTAAAATAATCTAGTCCTCTTTCAAATCCAGCTCTGCTGGGTGACTTCTCTAGGACACCTTCCCCTGCAGAATGCTGACTTCTGCCATGGCATCTACTGAGGGATGAAGAGCAAAAGCTGCTTTCCTCCATGCTGAGCTGGAGTGCAGAGGATGCAGAGAAGACACCCCTCTTCCCCAATGACAGGGACATTCTTTCCCTCGTCAAGCCCTGTCCTCTCACTTGCCCCCTTCCAGCAGCTTACCTCTCCCTCTCCTTCACTGAGCTGTTCTGTGCAACCTCAGCCTTTCTCAGACTAGCCTCTGGAGGAAACCGGTTCTGTTTTGCCCTTACCCTCTCATCCCCAACCAAATCCTTTTCCTTCCTCTGTCTTCCTGTTTCCCTGCTTCCCCAGGGAACTTGAGTCATCCAGAAGTGACATGTGAAGTCTTTGCACACCTTCAGGCTCAAGGTGAGGATTATGGGATTAGCACTTTAACAGGCCTGAAAGCTGCTTAGACAAGTATTAGATCTCAAATCTTCCCTCCATCTTCCAAAGAAATCGCTTCTGGAGGAGCTGGAGAGATGGAGCACACAGTCATATTTTCAGGGGTCAATTCTTCATCCAACTGAGAGCCCTCAAATCCTATGGGTGGTATGAAGGGACTCATAAGGGATGGAGAAACCTAGCTAAACCCTTACCAGAGGCTCCATGTCAGCACCTCAAAATGTCTTCTCCCTCCCTGCTCTCCATGCTGAATATTGGCTCCCTTGCCTGGCACTGTGTCTAGCCCGCATCCCTTTGCTCCCTTCTCCCCCCATTGGCTGCACACTCCTCTGCAGCATTTTAGGAGGGGTGATTGGCACAGAGTAAGAAGAAAATGGGCACCAGCTGTGCTAGGCACAACAGGATCAAACTTAGGATGTTGACTTTTAAAGCCAGTCATGGGACAACTTGTGCCTGTGTTTTATTGAAATTGAATTCGTGCTTAATTGGCTGCGTGCCCGTTTATCCCACTTAATTGGGAGGCAAAGAAGGCAGCGCTGAGGTTACTAAGTAGTTGGTTCGCACTTCACAATGCAGTGAATGCTCCCTCATATGGCAGGGTAAGGTTTTGTGTCTGAGCTCCCTCACCTGTCATCTTCCTCCACTCTCATCACCTCGTGTCTGCCTCATGACTGGATTACCTCCTCCCATCTCTGAAGGGAAGAAGATTTCTGCACGTAGTGATGGATACCATCTGGGGACATCATCTAGGGGACACCAACAGCCAAAACTGACACTCACCTTGAAGTACCTGTTAACACGAATTTGCTGCACCATTAGATCATCTTCACAGTGTTATCACCTGTAGTCTTCCTGAAGACTAAAAAAACTTGAGGAGGAGGCAAAACTCATGATAGTGACAGGATTCAGCAACATTATTCATTAGAGAGAAATCTAAATTAGTGACACTATGTATGGAATTCAGTGAAAATGCAAATTAGTAGATCCAAAACAAACCACTTTACAAGAGCAGCATTAAAATACATTATACTGTTGAAACTCTTAAAATTACAAAAATGGATTCCCTACCTGTTCTGAAATCTCTTTTCATTTTTCCCCTCAGAGCTTCTAGCCTGGGAAATTTCAGCTCCAAATTAGACAGTTTCAGAAAGTACAAGTAAGTGAAAGTAAAAGATTCTAACAGGTGAAGTTTTTCCGAATTAGCCACTTCTAAAGGCTGAAAAATAGTTCTGGTCCTCAAATGAAGCCACCTGTTCCACAGAAGATGGCAATGACATTTAGCATTACAAAGCTGCAATATACCACTACTGTAAAAAATTTAAATCCAGAAATACTGGACGGCTTATGGCAGCAATCCAAATTCAAATAGGAAAAAGCTCCATGCCTATTTTTTTTTAAATCTTACAGTTTTTAAAAAATGTCAAGATCTGTTATCTCCAATAAAGCACTACAGACATATATGGCTGTTGCAATTAATGGGCATGTAGTTGAAGGATAGGCATTTAAAAATATGCACAAGCTTTTTGAAATAAGCTTAGACACTAGCGGTTGATCACATGTATTAATTTGGTCAACAAATTAATTTGGGGTAAAAGTAAATAAGGCCTAATCATAATATTTTAAGTAGAAAATATTATTTCCCAACTAAGAACACATTCGAGATTGTACCATGTTTTTGCAGGTACACTCTGGCTGTTGTTCTTGCCTCCTTCTGTCACAGAAAAAAGAACTGGCTGGGCTTGGTGTTTGCCAAGAGATGATCTTCATTGCATGGCATCAGTTTGTCAGAGATTAAATACTCAGTGATAGAGATTTACTTTCAATGAGTTCTGCTCCAGCATGGTTCAAAACCTTCCTTTCATCCAGCAGAGCAGTGACGTGGTCCCCCAGCAGGATGCTGGCTATGCTGACCCAAAGGATGATGACTGTCTTCTAAGTTCCCATCTGCTCGGCATGGTGCGTATCCAACACCTACAGCTCCTTCTCACAATGCTTACCAATAGGAAGATGAAGCATAGAGCAATGGCATGATTTGCCCATGATTACATACTGGCTAATTTCTAATCTAGGAGTAAAATCTATTTCCTCTGCATACTAGGCAGACATGCCCCTATAGGCTGAGTGTACATATATATGGTGCAGTTATATATCCCTATACCTTTATGCGTATTTGTAGATATACTGGTCTTGGTTTATGCTCATGTACATTTAGAAATAGTGTGTAAATAGCTACATAAAGGCACATTCAGTCTGGTGTTTAACTAAAAAAAAAATCTATAGAAGAGACCAAGCTAATCTCAATTATTCCTCATCAAGAATGATCTCCACAACATTAGTTACAATTGTACTGGTTTATCTGTACACAGCTGCTAAAACCAAGGAAATTTCAAGCCAAGCCATGAGTGAACAATAACCTCAACCCACAACTCCTCACAGGTAAATGATGTTCTGGTCTCCCAGTATGAACTAGGAAGTTTGATAAAATCAGAGAGTTAGTCTAAACAGCAAAGAAACTAAGACAAGCATCTGATGTCCAAGATGCAGTGTCTTCCTCAAAAGTCCCCACAGTTACATCCAACTCTTTCACAGCTTTCCCAGGCCAGGACTGTTCATATGGACAATATGAGCCACCATAAAGTGCACTGTAGTAGAAAGAATTTGGTTTATCCTTTCCCTATTCCTACCCATACAGCCATTTCCCTGGTGCTGGCTTAAAGGTTTTTGTCCGTTATGAGCAAGTATTGGGAAAACGTATCTGGATTAAAAACACATGAGTATATACTTATGCATTTGCTTACGTATTTTTGCCTGGTACCATTTAAACTCATCTTACTGCTATATTCAACTCAGTTCTTTTGTGCTGGCCATGGGGAGGGTTTGCCTAAGAGTGAAAAAGAGTGGAAGAGAATAAAATAATTTCTCTTGATCATGAAAGTAATTCATGGAAGCTTAAAATGCTTCTGCAACTATAACGTCTGCTAAATGGAAATCCATTGT
Organism: Neodrepanis coruscans; assembly: GCA_013400695.1. NCBI lineage: Eukaryota > Metazoa > Chordata > Aves > Passeriformes > Philepittidae > Neodrepanis > Neodrepanis coruscans. The sequence continues at coordinate 46,278 of VYZS01035016.1, forward strand.
CAAACAGACATATACTCTGTTTGTCTCTTGAAATGCATGAGCTAAGAATCATTGTGCCATCCATAGCCTAAATGAAAGCAATGTCAGGCTGGGAGAATCAGTCCCCCTCTTCTGAGAATGGTTTAATCGCTGATGAAGAGCCTTTTCACTCAGTTGCTTGCAACCTTTAAAAAATTGTGTACAATAAATGTTTTTTAATGGACATGTGGATACCGGGCAAGGAATTTAAGCCCATTGACAATAGAGTTGCTCAGCTTATTTTGCTTCTGTAAGTGCATTGAGAGCAGTCTATCAGTCATCGCACGTCTAAATTTGTTAGATGCAAACCAATGATCTAATTTGTTGTACACTGAGGACTATGTACTAAGGATTCGTGTGACTGAAAAACTAAGTGGGCTCTCAGTGAATGGAAAAGAAAATCTGCTGATATTTTACAAAGGAAGCGGTGTAAAATCTTTTGGATCCTTTAAGCAACTCTGGGAAATGAGAGCTTGTTGTTCCTAAAGCAGCTGATCTTCGAAATTGCTTGAGAGAATGGCTGGAAGTTGGGAACAATAAGCTGATTAAGTGCAGCAGGTAGCAGGAAAAATGAGGTTCATAATGATCTCCATTTGCACTACCCCTTATCTTCTCATGTACGCAGGATTCTCCTCATATTCTCCTTCGTATAAATCAGGGCCAGCTTTTGAAATCGACCTAATTACACCAGGAAAGTAAACAAAATAAACGCCTGGGGCGAAAAACAAAGATACTCCCCCTCGCGCTCCAAGGCTCAGCAGCCCTCACCGAGAGCCCGGAGCCGCGTACGGGGAGCACTCCCGCGTTCCCAGCCGGGCTCAGCTCCGTAGACAAAGCCCTGCGCACCTCTGCGCAAAAAGAGCGCAGCGCGGCGCCGAGCGGGAGGGAGCGCAGACAAAGCGGGGCAGGCGGAGGACCGCCGCAGCATGCGGGGCCGCGCAGGGCTTCCTCTACGAGTGGGCTGCTGCCGCGGCTCTTTTTTTTTTTTTTTTTTTCCT